>JXCR01139835.1:2229-28246 GCA_002079205.1 Phalaenopsis hybrid cultivar | reverse complement strand
GGGACCCCAGTCGTAAATTGCTCGATTATTCCAGCTAAAAATCTTCAAGAACAAAATAAGGTTGAATCCGTGCTTACACTTGCGGATGCGAGCGGCCGGATAGCCGCAGGAAGAGCAGGTGCTCTTCTGGAGGTGGAAGCTCCTTCTGCCGCACCTCACGCAAAGCGTGTGAGTCTTGTTCCTCCTCTTACCGAAAGAACCTGTGCCTTTACCCATTTTGTCGCGGTGGCCGGCGTATATATACTTGTAGGGGTGTAAACGAGCTGAACACGAGCGAGCCCAGGTTCAGCTCGTCTTCGGCTCATTTGTTTAACGAGCCAAATATGAGTTGTTCACGAACAAAGAATTGTTTTGACAACTCTAATCACGAAACCATAAGATGTTGAGAGTTGGAGCAAAATTTAAAGATTATTGTTTATATTAAAGCNATATATATATATATATAATTGATGAGTAGTAATTCAAGCCAAAACGAGTCGAACACGACGAACAAATTTTTATTTGTGTTGTTCATGTTTGACTCGTTAACTTAGCGAACGAGCCGAACACGAGCTATTCGCGAACAACGAGTTGTTTTGACAGCCCTAACTACCTGCATCACCTTCACATTGCAATTCCAAGTCTTTTAAAATTGAAAAGACAATCTCCGGAGATGGTTATCTGCTCGCTAGTGCATATTCTGTGAAAGGGTGTAGAGAAAGTCGTCTCAGAGACAAGTCCTCAAGGGTAACCCCAGGAGGTGAAGACAAGATCAACGCCTAGCTAAAGGGATAAACCCTGCCGAGGCAAATGGGGGAGGTATTGACCCAACCCACAATTACGTAGATTTTTAAGCTCTGAAAAATGACAAAAAACTTGATTAAATTTATTTTTAAATGACTAATTTGTAAAATAATATTTTATAAAATTTAGAATTTGATTTATATTTCATACACTAGAGATTCTACGCAAGTATACGTGTTGTTTCATTTAATATAAAGTTTCTTTTAAGACCCCAAGTATCGATCCCACAAAGAAGCGAAGTAAGAAATCACTTAGGCTAATTATAGTTTACTGCTATCAGGCCTTAGTTTGGTGTGTCAATCAAAGTGAGTTTTCTAATAACTATTCCTAAATGAAAATCTTAAATCTAAAGATAACTTATCTGGATGAATTGATTTGGAGAATTTTGAGATGTTAAAGACTATCCTTCTTATGCAATTGACCTAAATAATGTGTAGGAATGAAATATTTAGAATTTAATGTAACTAGTGATAAATAGGAGCATAGTTATTCTTTACCCCCTCTCGGTGCTAGCAAAGAACGTTGGTTAACCTAAAGTTTTTCACTAGCTCGTGTAGTAGTGTTGAGTAGATTCTAGTCTCTCACTTCCAGATTACCCATTGTGCCCTCTTTATAGGACCTATTAGGGACCCTTACCATCAAAACTCTAGACCGAATTGATAAAAGAATCTAGTCTTTCATCCTATAAACATCAATTCTACACCGATCAAAACTTATTTTCTTATCTATTTGCACTCTCCCTAAGGTGATCACAACCGCTCTAACCAAGTTGAAATGTGCTACTCACTAGTTGGTGAAATCATAGCCCACTTGGGTCATTATATTTTGCAATGAATTTTAATATTGCAAATGATTAGTTTGTAAAGTAAATTAAGATTCGGTAAAAATACCATCAAATTAATTAAATAAGAGAATATCTATGCAAATCTAAATTCCTAAACATGCATATATTTCATTACAAAAAAAGTAAAATGAAAATAATGACATAAATATTAAAAGAATTGATCGAATCAATTAATAAATTATGTGTTAGCAAGGAACATATGTCTGCCTACTCTCTTTCGAGTCTAAAGGTACACTTAGTGTTCTATTAATTTTTTGCAACTATCTCTCACCTAGAAGCTCCTAATAGAAACATATCATTGTATTACATTTCCTTACAAGTTGCATTGCCACCTAAACTATTTTACTGGCCAACCGGTCAATGTGAGTGCACTCATGTTGCAAGATCACTACTCTCTCGAGTCTTAGTTTCACATGCAACAAATTTTAACATAACTTATTGCCACTTAAGTTAGTCAATGAAACAAATGAGATATTACTTATCACACAAAAATAAAAATTATTCTATCATAAGATAAGTTTTCCTACACAAACCACTACTTCATATTAAAAGAAAAGAGTAATAAAAAATACTTATGAAGCATGGATAAAACACAACAAAAAACTTTGTTTAAGTCAAAGAAAATCCACTAGAAAGTGTTTACAACAATTACAAGTTAATGATGAACATAATACTTAGGTTTTTCCCTCTGAAAGAAAGATGAAAATCTCTCTAAATCCCTCACCAATCTCTTCAGAAAATGGGGAAATCTACATCTTCATAAACTAAAGCTAAACTCTCTATAAAATCCTTTAAAATTCCTCCTAAAAAACTCACTAATTCTTTCCAAGAGAGGCGCTAACCTCCTTATATAAAGAGACACAAAACCCCCTCCTTTCTTCAAGAGACACATCTCTTAATCCAAAAGACACACCCTTTCACTTCAAGAGACACATCTCTTCATTCAAGAGCCTTTCCAAGTGCCTAGATTCATTTAACCACTTCATGGGGTGCAAGCCATCCAGAAGCTTCCAGAACATCCCAGAACTAATTAAATAAGAGAATATCTATGCAAATCTAAATTCCTAAAAATGCATATATTTCATTGCAAAAAAAATTAAAATGAAAATAATGATATAAACAGTAAAAGAATTGATAGAATGAATTAATGAATTATGTGCCAACAAGGAACATATGTCTATCTACTCTCTTTCGAGTATATGGGTACACTTAGTATTCTATTATTTTTTTTGCAATTATCTCTCACGTAGAAGCTCCTAATAGAAACAGATCATTATATTACATTTCCTTAAAAGTTGCATTGCCACCTAAACTATTTTACTAGCCAACGGGTCAATGTGAGTGCACTTAAGTTGCAAGATCACTACTCTCCCGAGTCTTAGTTTCACATGCAACAAGATTTAACATAACTTATTTATACTTAAGTTATGTCAATGAAACAAATGAGATATTACTTATCACATAAAAATAAAAATTATTCTATCATAAAATAAATTTTCCTACACAAGCTACTACTTTATATTAAAAGAAAAGAGTAATAAAAAATACTTATGAATCATGGATAAAACACAACACATAATTTCGTTTAAATCAAAGAAAATCCACTAGAAAGAGTTTACAACAATTACAAGATAATGATGAACACAATACTTAATTTTTTCCCTCTGAAAGAAAAATGAAATTCTCTCTAAATCTCTCACCAATCTCTCCAGAAAATGAAGAAATCTACATCTTCATAGACTAACGCCAAACTCTCTGTAAAATCCTTTAAAATTCCTCCTAAAAAACTCACTAATTCTTTCCATGAGAGGCGCCAACCCCCTTATATAAATAGACACAAAAAGCCCTCCTTTCTTCAAAAGACACATCTCTTAATCCAAAAGACACATCCTTTCACTCCAAGAGACACATCTCTTCATTCAAGAGCCTTTCAAGTGCCTAGATTCATTTAACCATTTCATGGGGTGTGCAAGCCATCCAGAAGCTTCCAGAACATCCCAGAATGACCCGGAATCACCCAAAAGCCGTCAAAAAATGTCTCGGGCACTATAACATCAGAATCGGTGCAATAACACCTATTTATAGTCATGTATGGTGCTATAGCGCCACCTTGCGAGCATCAAACCTATTTTGCTCCATTTTGGCTCTGTTTCGCCTTGTTTGAGCTCTAGTTTGCTCCTAGTGTTATTCCTATAAGATAAACATGAAAATATATTTTCTTTAAAATGTAATTTCATTAAAAAATAAGTGATAAATATAAAGAAAATTAATCATAGAAAGTCATATCAAAATGCGTTAGATCAGAATTTTCTTTCTTCCTCAATTTGGCTCCAAATTGCATCGTTTTTGCTTCATTTTCGCTAAAAGTCCATTTCCTATACCTGAAGACAAAAACATTCAAAATACATTCTTTTAAAGTGCAGTATCATTAAATATATATATATATATATAATAAGTATTAAACGTATATTAAAAATAAGAAATTTTAAGGTGAATCAATTCTTCCAAATTTAAACGTTACTTGTTTTCACGTAGCACTACAACTTTGAAAATATGTTGATTTTTGTTGATGGGTTCCTTTAAGATGATCTAAAATTTTGTTGTAGAAATGTTATAGTCTAACTTAAAAGGATTTTTAGTAAATTAGATGATATCTATGGTATCATAATATTTAATATTAAGCTATAAAAATATTGAATTTCTATTTAATTCAGAAATAATTGAAATTTTTTCAGACTTTGGATTCTTAGAAAAATATTAATTTCAAAATTTATGAATTCTATAAATATAATTTTACTAATACTTTCTGAAATTAAGTTTAAGATTGATCTTAAATAATCTTTCGTAGAAAGATTCAAGTAAAATCAATTTTTAATTTATTATAATCCTTAAGCTTCTCCTCCATTTTTCATAATTTATTTTCCTTTTCTTTTTATTTTTTTTATTTTTCTTTCAGGATCTTTTTAATCCCTATATTTTTTTAGGTGAAGATTATTATATATGGATAGATCTTTAATGAATTTGAATTTCACAATCCCTTTTTTAAATGTAAAAACATATTTTCTTTCATTAACTTAATATGTAGTCTTAGAAATGAATTTTTAATAGAGTATAAATTCTTCAAAAAGTACTATTCTAAAATCTTTAATTTTTTTAAAAATCAAATTTTCCTATTATAAATAGTAAAATCATTTTCCTTCTATTTTTATTAAACATCTTAACTTTAGTTTCATTTGTCTTACTAAAGTCCTTACTAAGTTTTCTTATTACAATTCTATAATTAAAATTTTAGTATTTTTAAAATAACTCCACATAACAAAAAAAAAAAATAATTTGTAGTTTCTTTTAGGACAAATAAAGTTTAGCTTCAAAGTTTATTTTTCTTTCTCCCCCGAAACTTAAATTTTTAAATATTTTGCAATCAATTCTATAAAATGTAGCAGGAACAAAAATAAAGTTAAATTTACCTGCAACTATAACATTCTATCAAATTTATATACATGCATAATCAGGATAAAATGACTGCAAAGAAAGTACACCTAGCCTAAAACATGTTTGCAATAATATTAAACTAAAAAAAATTATACTAACTTTGAAATTTATTTTTCTTCTTATCCCCAAACTTGATTTTTAACATGTATAGCATTCAATACAAAAAATATAAGCAGCAGGAAGAAAAATAGTTCAGAATTTCTATCTACCACAAATGTCTATCAAAAACATCTATAAGTATTTATCAGGACATAACAATTTGCAATAGAAAATAAATTTAAACTAAAAATGCTAGAATAAAATTGAACTAAAGAAAGGTCTGATAAGCATGATAGGTATCGATATAGGAATATATATTTAATTATTCTCCAAGTCCTATATATTGTTATAACACAAACATAAACACAAACATACATATAAATGAGGTTAGTTCTTCCTTTAACTCATCGAATCTTACTACATTACTTCCAATTTATAACAGAGTCATTACACTGATATATTGAGTACTTTAAAATATTTTTATAGAGTATAATCCCCTAGATATGGTTATCCTGAATGTATTGGCTCTCAAGCACCAACCCCAGACATCACCATACCCTTTAAGTATGCATCTCTAATAATATAAAAGATAGTGTAAGATCATCCAATTGTTACTCTTTCAGGTTCATGACTCCTACAAAATAAAAACAAACTCTGAGAAAGGAAGTAACAAAATTAAGATGGATTTGTCACTGTCCAAATTCAAGATGTCTACTGTAAAACTCAAATTCGGTTGAGACCTATGTCATAGTGGACTCGTTAATCGAACTACTACAAGAGAACATAAACAAGTCTAGTCATAAAAAGTTAAGGAATCACATCCCTCATGACACACAAAAATCAAATCAAACTACTAACAATCCAAATATCCATCAACATCAATCAAACTGATCAATTCACAATGACACATAAAGATCAAATCAATTCACTAGCAATCCAAACATCCACCAAAATCAATCAAATTAATCAATCCACACTAAAATAAACACAACAAATCTCAAACAATCTAAATCAAATCACACTGATAACGATGAGTTGCCTCTCATAAAACGCTTGGTTTAACGTCGCCAACCTGAAAAATGATTCCTACTAGATCAAAATTCTATTTAAGTAATTCTTGATCAACAACCCAATCTTTTTCAAATCCCGAGATTCGTACAAAATCCTCAAATTTCTATTTTTCTGTTAGTTTTTTCCTTTTCAGATTGATTCATATCATTGTTCTCCATGTTTCTTTCTAGATCTACTATTCTTTTAATGATTTTCCTAATTTGCATATTAATATCATCCCTAAAGTTTATAGGAAATGAATCTTTATAAGATAATTCAAGATCTCTCAAATTTTGGATTGGATTCTCTTTAGATAATTAAAATTCTGGATCAAATTCTACTAGGTTACTCTTCTGTCTCAAGTTATCTTCTAATTCTTTCCCTTGGGACTGAGAAAATTGTGAAGGTAGTGCTTCAATATTTATCTTGGTTGATGAAATAGGTTTTTCTAATTCCTTAGGAATTTCTTCCGTTAGTCTTTCAATCACTTTTTCCTCTTTTTTTTTTTCAATTCAACATTTATTTGAACCATGTCCTTCAATTCTCTTTCACCTATTAATTTGGTAGCTATATCTTGCCCACCATTTTTCTCTTTAAGGTTTATCTTAGGGTCACTAGGTAAAATCTCTGGAGGATAATTATTAATAGAATTAATAATCTGCCCATGTTGGTTTTATATATTCCTAATTGCGGCCCCTTAACTCTCCATCTGACTCTTCATTTGAAGCACAAACTCTTCTAATAAGAACTCGTTCTCCTCATTCTGTGGGTTGTAGTTAAATCTATGAGATAAAGAAAGTTCATCATTAAAATAGCCCTAATTATTCCAGTTACATATCCAATTAAATTGATTATCTACCCAAAATTGGTCTTCTCTTCCAAAATTATTATTCTAATTAAAATTCAAATAATTTTCCCAACCTGGGTTGTAATAATCAGAACAAGAATTATGTATCTCATGGCTAGTTTCAATCTATTGTCCAAATAAATTTTCCTCAATAATTAGGGCGTTCTGACTAGCATTATAATCCAAATCTGAATATTCATTATTTTGTTGATTCGCCATTTCAACCATAAATTCATAGAGTTTTTTCTTCAGATTCATAATTCTTCTAAAAGTTTTCTCTTAATCTAAGTCATAAAATTCAAGGTCTGCAGCTGTTGAACTATGCATATAAATTTAAAGACTTAACTAATAGAACATATATCAAAAATAATTTTTGTATTTTAGATTTTTTTTAAATAAACACACAATAATTAAACATACTATATAATAATACTATGATTTCCAAATCTAAGTCTTACATGTTTAACTAAAATTCTACTAAAGTTCTTACCGTAGCTTCCCCATCAATGACTCAAAAAACTTGACCCGACCTACAATTACGTAGATTTTTAATCTCCAAAAAATTTGACCCAATTTATATTTAAGTGGCTAGTGTGCACAATAATATTTTGTAAAATTTAAAATTAGATTTATATTTCACACACTATGGGTTATACACATTTCTTGTATCATTTCAAGTAATATAAGGTTTTCCTTTAAGACCCCAAATATTGATCCCACAAAGAAGCGAAGTAAGAAATCCCTTAGGCTAATTCTAGTCTACTACTATGAGGCCTTAGTTTGGAGTGTTAATTAAAGTGGTTTTTCTAATAAGTATTTCTAAAAAAAAATCTTAAATCTAAAGATAATTTATTCTGGATAAATTGGCTTGGAGAGTTTTGAGAATTTAAAAACTAACCTTCTCGTGCAATGACCTAAATAATGTGTCAAAATGAAATGCTTAGAATTTAATGAAGCCATTGACAGATACGAGTATACCTATTATTTACCCCCTCTCGGTGCTAGTAAAGAACAATGGTTAACCTAGAGTTTTTCACCACTTTGTGTAGCAGTGCTGAGTAGATTTTTGCCTCTCACTTCTAAAATACCCATTGTACCATCTCTATAAAACTAACTAGGGACCCTTATGATCCAAACTCTAGACCAAATTGATAAAAGAATCTTGCCTGTCACCCTAGAAACATCAATTCTATGCCCATCAAATCTTATCTCCCTATCTATTTGCACTCCCTTTCAGGTGATCGCAATAGCTCTGTCTAATTTGAAATGTGGTACTCACTAGTTAATGAAATCATAGCCCTCCCGGGTCATTATGTTTCACAATGAATTTTAACATTATAAGTGATCCGTTTGTAAAGTAAATTAAGAGCCGGTGAAAATACCATCACATTAATTAAATAAGAGAATATCTAAGCAAATCTAAATTTTAAAACATGCATATATTTCATTACAAAATAAAAGTAAAATGAAGATAATGACATAAGCAGTAAAAGGATTGATAAAATTAAGTAATAAATTATGTGCCAACAAGGAACATATGTCTACCTACTCTCTTTCGAGTGTATATGTACGCTTGGTATTCTATTAGTTTTATGCAACTACCTCTCACCTAAAAGCTCCTAATAGAAAAAGATCATTAAAGTATATTTTTTTAACAGTTGCATTGCTATCTAAACTATTTTATTAACCAACTGATTAATGTGAGTGCACTCAAGTTGCAAGATCACTACTCTCCCGATTCTTAGTTTCACATGCAACAACTTTTAACCAACTTATTGCCACTTAAGTTATTTGAAGCAAAAGAGATATTACTCATCACATGAAAATAAAAATTATTCTATCATAAAATAAATTTTCCAACACATGTCACATTTTCATATTAAAAGAAAATAATAAAGAAAAATACTTATGAAGCATAGATAAAACACAACATAAAACTTCATTTAAATCAATAAAAATCCACTAAAAAGTGTTTATAACAATTACAAGATAATGAAGAACATAATATTTAGTGTTTTCTCTCTAAAATAAAGATGAAAATTTCTCAACCAAGTCTCATGTCGATCCATGCACCGCTCATACTTCCTTACTCATATCTCTCAAAATTCGCCACCAATCTCTCCAGAAAATGAAAAAAAATCTACATCTCCATAGACTCACGCCAAACTATCTCTAAAATCCTTCTAAATTTCCTCCTAAAACACTCACTAATTCTTCCCATGAGAGGCGCTAGGCCCCTATTTAAAGAGACACAAAAACCCCTTCTTTCTCCAAGAGACGCATCTTTTCATCCAAAAGACACACCATTTCACTCCAAGAGACACATCTTTCATCCAAGAGCCTTTACAAGTGTCTAAATTCATTTAACCACTCCATGGGGCGTGCAAGCCAACCAAAAGCTCTCAGAACATCTTAGAATGGGCCGGAATTGCCCAAAAGTCGTCTAAAACCTGTCTCGGGCGCTATGGCGCCAGAATAGGCGCTATAATGTGTATTTATAGTAATGTTTGTAGCTATAGCACTGCAATCCAACGCTATAGCACCACCATGCAAGAAACACACCTGTTTTGCTCCGTTTTGACACTCTTTCACCCTGTTTTAGCTCTGATTCGCTCCTAGTGTTATACCTACAAGATAAACATGAAAATAATCTTTCTTTAAAGTGCAATTTCATTAAAAAAATATGTAATAAATATAGCAAAAATTAAGCATAGAAATTCATATCAAAATACGCCAGATTTGAATTTTCTTCCTTGCTCAATTTGACTCTAAATTGCTCCGTTTTTGCTTCATTTTCGCCAAAAATCAATTTCTTGTATCGGAAAACAAAAACATGCAAAATACTTTTCTTTAAAGTGTAATACCATTAAAAATATACATAAAATAAGCATTAAATGTATATTAAAAACATATAATTT
The DNA here is from genome assembly GCA_002079205.1 of Phalaenopsis hybrid cultivar. NCBI lineage: Eukaryota > Viridiplantae > Streptophyta > Magnoliopsida > Asparagales > Orchidaceae > Phalaenopsis > Phalaenopsis hybrid cultivar. The sequence continues at coordinate 18,273 of JXCR01139835.1, read as the reverse complement.
TAAAGTAGATCAAGTATGCGGTAGCTTGGGCCTGATGAAAACTAGTCCGTCATCATGTTTTAACTAATCACTATGGGAAGTGGTTGTGACTCTGATTTGACTCCCAATCAATGACTCAGTTAAATGAATCCTTCAAAATTTTGACCGATGAGAGCGTGACATCCAAAGTTTGAGGTTTAGCTCTTAAAGTGATCGAGACACGCACCAACAACATGATCCGCAGTAAGTCAAGAATGCCGCCTTAGATGCTAGTCTTTTTGGAGGTGATAACCTAGGAAAACGAGATTAATGGAACATCTCGGTGGCAGATTGACTCATGAGACGAGCATACAATCAGTTAAAACACAACCCATCCAAAAAAGTGAAAGCAAAAAACTAGCCAATTTTTCTCATATATCAAAAAAGAGATACAAATATCTGCCTTATATGTTAAAAAAAAAAAAAAAAAAAAACATTCTCATTTTGCAAGACCCTAACGGGTGGCCGACCCCCCTTCATTGTCCTAACCATCCTCTTCTTCAGAAATTTCTGTCGACTATCCTGAATTAGAGCAGAGACTTAAATAAATTGCAAGAGTAGATGAAGGTGTATCTAACAGACTCCAAATTATGACTTATTCAGTCCTGAAAGATCTTAGTGGATGATTTTAGAATAAAATATAGCAAATTCAACTTGTCATTCAAAGTACCCAAGAGATTTCAAAGTGTTTGGGGAATGACCCTGAACGACTTTAAAGACCTCTTGAACCATTTGAGTTCATTTTGAACTTGTAATATTGTTCTATTAATCATCTCAAATCCAATCAAAATTACCCCATTAATTGGTGAATCTTGACAATTTAATCATCTCGAGAACTAGGTACTCAATTAATCAATTAATATTTCACTTAAAAGTTATGTGGGTGAATGCCACTAAAGCAAGCTTAGATCATTAAAGATTTTGTACCCACTACTAAAGCTGGGCTTTTAGTTCTTAGAGGTGTTTATCATCAATCATATTACCCTCCTAAATCCCATCAATTGAATTTAAATGTGAAGCCTAGATCAAAACCAATCCCTTACCAATCTCAGGGTGATAAGGTGACAATCATTAAGATTTTAAATTTAGGTGATACATATCCCTATTGAAAGATCATATCATCCAAATTATGGGCTTAAAAATAAGCGAGTTATCATCTTCCTAACTTAAGCCCATCACTTCATAATCATTTGATTTTTATTAACTTCCAAGCATGACAATTTAGAAAATTATAATTTTATTCCTATCACGTAAAGGTGGTAGATTGGTTTCTACCTTTTAACCCATTATGTTTCAATCATCCAAACATATTCATTAGAATCAAAATTACTCATTTCTCCCTTTGGTTAATCCTAAATTTTGATTAAGACACCAAAATCTATAATTACCACTTTACCCTTGGGGCTCTCCACCTCATAACTCATTAAGCTTAACTCAAATGACTTCTAAAAATTTTTAGAGTACCCTAGCCATAGAGTAATTAAAGTATCAGAGGGGAAAATGTGATTTGCAAATTTTAGTTTAATTTAAATAATCATTTTAACTTGGAAAATAGGTTTTTCAAAATTAATTTATTTAATCAATCAAAATAAATTTTTTTTGGTTTATGGAAAAAAAATTATTAAAGATTTCCTTAGGTCAGAGAAACACTTAACCAAAATTTCATGATTTATTTAAATTGAACTTTTAATTTAATTTTATATTTTTTTATTGATTTAATGATTTAATTTGAATGGAAAATATGTTTTATTTACAAAAAAAATATGTTTTATTTTTTTATTAAACCTCTCCGAGTTCAGAGAACTCGGAGAAACAAATTTTATATTTTTATGATTTTTAATTTATTTATTATAATTATTTTAATGAGAAAATGCATTTTTAAGCCTTTAGAAATTTATTTTTAACTTAGAAAAATTAGGAAAAATATTAGTGGGTCCTAAGTGATCAAGGAACCATTAGAAATATTTTGGAATTTTTATGTATTTTTGGGATTTTTAATTTATTTTTTCTTTTTTTTAATTTAAAAACATAGGTAAAAAATCAAGTATTTTATAAAAAATAACTTTTATTTTTCCTATGTGCTCCTGATCACAAGGAACTCAGTAAACTACTTTTCACAATTTTCCTAATTGTATTTAATTTAATATAATTATTTTTGTGTAAAAATACAATGTTTCTTAAAAACTTAACTTTAGTGCTTAAACTTAATTAAATAATTTTCAAATTTTTACAGTGGATTAACATGATTTTTACACACAATGTGGAATGCATTTTGTTGTTTTTTTATTGATATTTAATTTACATAAATTAATACAAGATAAACACACTTAATTAAATACAAAAATGCACAAAATTATTTAAATCAAAATGATATTTTTCCTAAGCTTCTCTGACCACAAGAAACTTACTAAAATTCATCCCATAATTTTCTAAGTGATATTTCAATTTATATAATTAATTTAAGCAAAAATAGTCATCTTATCTTGAAAATTAGTTAGAAGCACAGAGATGTCTTCTGTCCTTGAAAAAATCAGGGAGCCTCTATCATGAGAAATAAACCCAAAAAATTTTAAGCTATGGTTAGTAATGCTTAATCACAATGAATTGAAATACCACGGAGATTAATTAATTAATTAAAAATCAAAGAGTCAAAAAATTATTTTTGTTTTTGGTCAATATTATTCTCCTATGTTCACCAAGAAGTGAGTATTTTTAATTTATCTTTTTGATTTTCTTTTATAAAAAAATATGAATTTTTGAAGTTTTGGCATTTAAATAAATTTAGAAAATCAATATTTTTCTACTTATCCACGCGACGTGACCTCATCCTCGTCCTCTCTGAGCTTTCCACATGGCGCTCCACTATTTGACGCTGCCAGCCGCATAACCGCTACGCGTCCCGCGGTTCGCACACCATCCGCTCGTCTGGCTCCATCACGACCGTTCATTGCAAAAATGTGAAAACAGACGACATCAGTTCATCGTCCTCAATCTTCCTAACTCAAAAGCTGTTAAAATTCAAACCTTAAGATCTTTCTCGATACTCAACCAAATCTCTTTGGGTTTGTTCCTACTCAAGACGAACACATGCATAGGGTTTATATGATATGAAATACAATAAATATGTATGAAGAATCAATTTAAGCTCAGATTAGGGTGAGAGATCAATACCTTTATCTGAGAGGGGAGGCCTCAATCAGATGGTTGTACCAGTTTGAATGAGTCCAACGAACCTCCATATGAAGTCCTAAACTATGATGAATTGTCTAGGTATGATTTCAACTAAGACCGATTTCAGGTGTTGGTCTAGGGCTATGCTAGAGGCTCTTTGTGATGGGGCTTTTGTGGGGAATCAACTTCTCTCACTCAGAGGATGGTGTGTGCACAATTAATTGAAGTTTGGTGGAGTGTGGAGCTGTGGAGAAATATGTCCTGGCTTTCCCTGAATTTTGAACTAAAAATTGAGCTCTCACAGGGGAATTCAGAGGAAAGTGGTGAGCTTGAATTTATGAACTCTTGGACAGTGTCTGGAAGCAATTGGATAGAGTCTCCCCAAGGAAATTTATTCATTCATGTTTTGGCAATGGAGGAGGTGGTTTAAATAGAGGGGGAATGGCTGGCTGTCAGGGCCAATTAGTGGGTGCAAAACAATGCTTAGGTGGAGGGTTAAAAAGTGTCAAAGCGAATTGGAGCTGACCAGCTTGGATGGGTGTAATTGGGTTTGGATTAAGGCATGGGGACTCTCGGCTTTGACTCCTCTGGCGACTAGGGCGGCTGGCCAGGGCAAAGGAGGTGCTCAAGTGGCTCAGGGACCTCAAGAGAATCCGTCACAACAATTAATTGCGTTAGTGATGGGTTTTGGCAAAGATCTCTTTAGCTTAAGCGATTTAGGAAAAAAATCCCTTAATTTTGGAGACCTTTGGTCAATGGCTCACCTAGGGTGGGCTAAGTGGTTCTAGCCCGGTCACTACAGTCCAGAAGGTGGCTATAGAGGCTTTAATTTGGTCAATTTGGCTTGGCTTGGTCAATTTTGGTGCATGGGCTCAATTTGGGTCAAATTGGCCTGAAGTTAGGCTTAGTTTGGGTTAGCCATGACATTGGACTCAGTTGACTGAGAAACTTGGTGTAGATGATTTTTATAAAGAGCTTAGAAAAGATTGGGAGTGATTTTGAATTGATTTGGAGGTTTAATTTGAAGGTATTTGGACATTTGGTCAATTTTGGGGGTGTACAGTTAGACTTAGGTTTGAGTTGGGCTAGAATTCGGCTAAGGCTCAATTGAAGCTTCAAGTTGGTCCTAAGGATTGTCGTGAGGAGTTTTGGATAGAAATTGGGTGGAAATTTTGAGTTTATGGGGTTTAATTTGGTTGAATTTGGGGACATGGTTAATTTAGGGCAAAATTGGGGGTTTTGGTCTAAGTTGGTATTGAGTGCAATTGAGGCTTTTCCAAGGCCAATTGAAAATTCAATTTGATGTGGTGAAATGTTGTAAAGAGTTCATGGTGCAAAATTAGAGCAATTGGATAGATTTGGGGTTCAATTGAGTGAGATTTTGGTTTTGGGTCAAATTGGGGCTTTTGATTTGGGTTGAAGTTGGATTCTAATGTGGATCAATTGGGCTTGAATTTGGTTCCAACCAAGTTTGGGCATGATTAATTTAAGTTTAGAATTGAAATTGGGGGAAATTAAGATCAAATTGGTGGACATTTGGAGTAAATTAGGGTAATTTGGTCTTTAAAGACAATTCCGGGCTTTTGGTCAAAATATGTCAAATTGAGCTCAATGAAGTGGTTCAAATTGATTTTAGGAACATTTGAAGTGATTTTAAAGGTTTTGAGACAATTTGAGTCACAAAGGGTATTTTGGTAATTTTAGCCAAATGACGGGTATTTTGGAAATTTTGGGGTGTTTTGAGCAATTTGGGTGGCTTAAAATAGTTTGAAATGATTTTTGAACAAAGTTGGGTGCTTAGGGTGATTTTGGGAATTTTGGGTTTTAAGAGCAATTTGATAATTTAGGTAGATTTGGGGGCAAAAGACTAAGTTGGGTATTTTGGTAAAATTGGAGTGTCAATCAACTTAATTAAGCAATGGACCAATAGAATTCTCTACTTTGGGTCCTTCATGTAATGGTCTTAGCTAAACCCTAGCCTAGAGCTAGTGGGTCTAGGGGACCATCTACATGAGTCTCTCAAAGGGTCAAGGGATCAAAATCATGTAAGTTTGGGTGTAAGGTAGTGAGTGGAATTGTAATATGCAGGTGTGTGTGTGAAAGCAACCAAAACCACACCACCAGAGGGCTAAACCTATGGCCAAGCAATCATATGGGAACTCTCCTTGAGCTCTCCCATATTGGCCCACTTACTAAGTGCTAGTGGATAGGACCAATATGTGGAACTTCAAGTTAAGCAAAGAGGAGTTTAGAATTTCTAATGGTGAGGGTTCCTTTCTAGTCCTCTAGGAATAGTCAATAGAAAAGTACTATGACTAGATCCTAGGCTACTAAAGAAGAAAAACTAGACATCAACCAAAAGTGAGGTCAACAATTGTTTAATGCCAAGCTTCTCCTTCACCGCCTTTGCTCGGACCCCCTCGTTGATGTCAGAGAGGTGTCAATGCTTCTAGGTCATCTCACCGATAGTACGCGTGTAACCATTGCATAGGCAATGTATTACGGAACCGAGGGGCGGCGACTATTTAGCATCACCTTGCCAAATTTCATACTCTTTGGAAGAGACTTCAACCGGTACACCTCCCGCTCTGAAGGCTCAATTCAGATCCCCCAGGCACCAGTGCAAGACTGACTAGAAAGTTCTTTTTCCAATCTTTTATTTTATTCTCCACTTCCAGTAGGTGGAGTTCTTGCTCGCCAATAACATGGAAAAGCCCTCCTTATCAACTTTAAACGAGAAAAAATATTTTAAAAAGTCGATCTAACACAGGATACACTCCTGATGATAGCAAATGATGAAGGTTATTACGGCGGCACTGAGTTTGGCATTACATGCGCCGGAATGACCTTGTACAAGTTAACACTTTGGAGCTTGTTGCACAGAGGTAACCAGAGGCCATATTTGAACTGGTCTCGGTAAAATACCAGATCCCGGCCTACAACATCTTTCACTCAAGCCAACCCTTGCAACTTCAAAGAGTGACGTTGTCATGGAGAACATACTTGCTCTGCAACTCTTTCACCTCATTCTTCGTAAACAAACGAAGAGTCATTACCCTTGATAGAGCCAAAGAGGGCAGGGACATATTTTGGAGCCATTGGAAAGAATAGAAGGCGATCGAGAGACGAAAGGAGAAGGAAGATCAAAAGTGCAGAGAAAGAAACTAGAACACATAATGTAAAAAGAAGCGGTTCCTTGTCCTAGTTATAAGACGAATGCGTAAAATGAGACGTCTCATAATGATAAGTGTCACACCAAACATCTTTTTATTTTTTTTTTCAAATTTCGTTTTCTTTTCAAATAACATTATTACAAGTTTACAACAAAGTGTTTTATGAACATGTCTTCCAAGGTCTCAGATGGAACATACCTTTTATGAGTTAACCTTTGGAGGACCATCGATGGAACTAATCTAATTTGATCCATCCAGCCCTCATTTCGGTTGAACTTGCATAGAGCATTTCACTTGTGAAAGTCCCTCAACTTGTGCAACAACTTTACAAGGTGTCAACCTTTGCCTGCATGGTTGATATATCCAAACCCATGGTGGCCAGATGGGCTGATAACTCCAACACAAAATCCATGGACGGACCTCTTGCTGCTCCCTCCAAAGAACCAACCATCAGAGCCAAGGGCCCGGGCCCCCTGTCTACCGATCCATAAATCCAGAGTGAGATGGTCGCCACTATGGTTGCTTCTGTTCAAGGCCGGTAGCAGGAAAAGGGTCGGGACTACTATTTTTCTGAGGTGATTGATGGTAGAAGTCCCGTGAACTCAGTTTGTAAACTAGCCACCATGATAGGAACATACTGCACAACATCTTTTGTTTGCCCACTGCCTTTTCGATCCTCTGACTCGTTCAACTCATCTGCAAGAGAATAATGTAAAGAAACCTTAAGAACTGTCAACTGCCAACAAGAGCTTTACGTACACATAAATCTATCTATTGAGGAATTTGTCATCCAATTTTTTTTTTCTTTCTCTTGAGGCGAGGTACCTTCGCCTCTTTGCAGTGAAGACTAAAAAGAGGTGGTGATCACCTCTCCCCTCAACTTCATTCCACTTTCCTTGGGTCCTTCAGCAAGCAAAACTTAATGGTTCTCAGCTCTTTCAACCATGCAAGACTCCGGGACTGCAGCCTCCTGATGTGGAACTTTCGACATTTGCCCCTCAAGACCCTCAGATGAGTGGACTTGATTAGCCGACGAAGGTTCGTGCCTTGATTATTTCCCTTTCTTATCCTTGTTCTTTTTTGGAAGGACCGTAGACCCGTAGCTTGCCTTGGCGAGAATCTTCAGTGATTCAGCTCGAATCATCAGCCAATATGCATCTAGATTAGCTAAAAAAAATGGCGACAATAGATATCCTGCCAAACCTACGACTCTATTTATAGAGCACGTTGAGCACAAAATCCAAAGCAAAGTTAATTATCACATTGATTTCCTTGATTTTAGCATCATTGATTATTAAATAGTTTCTCTAGCCTTATCGTAGTCACCACTTTCAGGAAGCAAGAAAACTTAAGGAACTAATATGTATACATATTAACTGCCGACATGAATTTCAAAAAAATCCAAAGGCCCTAAAGAATGGTCGGATGATTGAGGCATCAAACCAAAAGAACATGATCTGAACCGTTCATTCAACAACCGACCACTCAGTCGAAGTCAATCAACATATTATGCCAAGTGACCTAATTAGCAAAGCACGCTTGCAGTCTTGGTTGCCTAGAGGCCCCATACAAGGGTGCCCGATCGTAGCTATTCGGCTGACCGATTCTTTGCTTCGACATCCGCAGCTATCTGACTGGTCACCCCACTTGACCGAATTAAAATGCGTAAACCAGTCAGTTACCGCATATGCAAATTCAAATTCAAATCGTAATACATATCTGATATATAATTAGCATACTTAATCACATTAAGGACGGTTACCATAACTGTTCCCTACTTTATGAAATTATACGAATACACCTCTATAAATTAGAGCCAAAAAGATAAATAAAGGAACTTTTCTCTTGTTCCACTACAGTAGTTAGCCTAATTACTCTCTCTCTCTCTCCATTTCTCCTCCACCCAACTCTAAGTCTCGAGTCGTGTTCACAAAGGACATCTTATGATTCAACACTGTTGTAATTAAGAGGAGGAATGCTAAGAAGAGAAGAAGAAAAACTTGTAAAACTCAATTTTATTTTTTTCTTTTTTTTCTTAATTCTTTTTGATGCAAAACTCAAATACATCATACTTATTATACTAATGACGCCCCAATCAGGATTGTGCAAACGCATTGCAATCCTATAACTACTATTGATTCACTAGAAGATTTTTCCATTACAAAACTCATTTATTACATATTCTATAATTTTTAAATTATTCCTTTAAAATATATCTAGAATCCTCTAAAACTTTCTTCATTAAACGAGTCTCTAAAATTTTCCAAAATTTCTTCTAAATTATGGCTTAATTAAAGCCCAATTTAAATCAAATTTAATTTCCAACAGTTGCATCATAAAGACAAAATATTTTAACTTGTTATCTGAATCCCCAAGGTCATGGAAAGCTTGGAACATGCAAGGAAAAGGGACGCAGTTATAATTGCTGAGTACCTTGGAGGATCTATAAACTGTGATGCACATCGCATGACTGAACCTCGATCCGACGGGCTTGGATTTGCTTCCTGCATCGAAAAAAGCTTAGAGGATGCCGGAGTTTCCGCTGAAGAGGTGCAGCAAAATGTTCATAATACATATAAAATTAGACCCAATAATTAGCTTAAAATGATACTGATCAGACTGGCCATATATTGTCTTAAAAAAATGAACAGGTAAATTATATCAATGCTCATGCAGCATCCACCGTCGCCGGAGATTTAGCCGAGGTTCGTGCCATTAAGAAAGTTTTCAGGAGCATATCTGAGATTAAAATGAACGCGACAAAGGTAAGCAAGTTTTGTCTCGGGACACTTACGTAAATTTGTGTCAGGTGTCCAATGATAGAGTGTCACGTGACGACTCTGTTATTGGATACTTGATTTGCGTCAGGTGTTCTGATAGAATAATTTCTCTCAGTATATTTTTTTGAGGATTATTCAAAGCATATATGTTAATGTTTGATTAGTCTATGATTGGGCATTGCCTTGGAGCTTCTGGGGGCTTAGAAGCTATCGCTACCATCAAAGCCATTAGCACGGGCTGGCTGCATCCTACACTTAACCAAGATGTATCATCTTTTTTCCCTCTTAAGTTTTCTACTCCAATTTAATTTTAAATTGACGAGATGTTTTTCATGTAATGCAGAATTTGGAGCCTGAGGTCACAATTGACACTGTTGCTAAAGTGAAGAAGCGTCATGAAGTACACGTTGGTATGTTTTAAGTTAACAAAAATGTTTTTTTTTTAAAGTTTTTTATTTATTAAGTTATTGATATGAGAATTTTGGTTCTTTTAAGTTTATCTTGACTGAGCTAGCTTCTGGGGTGTCTTCTATTGTGCAGCTATTTCGAATTCATTTGGCATTGGGGGCCATAATTCAGTGGTTGTTTTTGGTCCCTTCAGCCCTTGAGAGAAGGAGTTGCTGAGTTGCACTTTTATTTTCTTCTATTGAATTAACAACTTCATAAAAAAACATATGTATGTAAATCAAACGCATGGTAAGTTCAGTTCTGTAGATAACAGCTTGTAGGAATTTGAAGGGTCATTGAAGCATACTGTTATTTTTCATATGCTAAAGCTAAATATTATATGAACCACGTTTCATATGAGGGATAATTGAACTTACCCAATTAGATGTTTGGTAGTAATGAATTGAACATGTAGACTAGAATTGTTTTACAGATTTTAGAAGTTTATATACAATACAAAAGGTAGATTAGTCGTGTAGTTTGGACAACTTTAAATGATTGTAGGAATGAAAAAACGAATCAGTATTTAGTGCTTGAGCTTGTGCATTTATATGTCTAGCAATACAAATTTTGAACAACATATTTAATCATTTATAAATGACAATATAAATTGTTTCATGTAAATAAAATTTGGGTTATTCCTGGAATTCATCTAACAACATTATTCAAACTGGGTTGACTTGTTATGAGACAGATGTCATTTAAAGTGATGTGGGCTCCTAAAATTAACAACTGTTTTCAGAAGAACTCTTTGCATTTTTATTTATTTATTTATTTTCTGTTAAGAGAGTTTAAAAAGGTCAAATTTTCAAAAGACATATTGAATTGTAAATCAGACATTATCTAGAGATTTCACTCTCAATATGTGAGGACTTTTTGATGTGGGGTTTGAGATTTCTCATAGACGCAAGTCACTATGGTTAGTTACCCCTCCTTATAATGAGAGAGCATTTTTGATTAAAGCTAGTCATTAAGAATTAAAAATTGAACATATAATAGCAGTGAACTTATGATTTAAGTTATAGAATTCATCATTTGAAGCTTAGATTTGATGGTGGGTTGGGGGTAGCGGGATGGGGGGATTGAAGACGAAACCCAATCAAGTTCCCATTGTTCCGTCATCTCGGGTCATTGTATTCCCTGATCTACTTTGTCAAAGGAGGTAGTCGATCCAATATATCAGAAGAATTCTTCTCAACAGTTATGGGTTGCGATGAGGTTTTCCATAGGCACAAACTCTTCAAGTTAATGACCCCTCCTAGTAACGAGAGAGCACTTTCAATTAATGTTAGTCATTAAGAATAAAAAATTTGCACATTTAGTAATAACGAGCTTAGCATTTACGTTGAAGAATTCATCACTTGAAGCTTAAAGCAGATAAGTGGGGAATGATGATGAAACCAGATCAACATCCCATGGTTCCGTTATCCTAGGTTGTCGTGATCTCTGATCTACTTAGTTAGCAGAGGTATTCGACTTAACCTGAGAATCCTTATTAGCAGCTATGAGTTTCGTCGTCCAAGGTATCCTTATAGATTTAGGATGAATATTTATCAAAGTGGATAAATTTAAGTCAACCTTAGCTAATAGAAGGTTTTATGTTAATCAATTGTACCCTTAAGATTCATAATTCAAAAGGTAGAAAGACGTTTGGAAATATACGAGCTACAATCGTGGCCGTAACATAATGGTGTGATTTGACAACAACCACTAGGTCATACTGCTTTTGTCGTAACCGCTATTTTGTTGCGTCATTTAGCAGTAGATCCACACGGATAGAGGGATGTGACTTAAGACACATCCTTGTTAACATGTAATTACTTTATTTGTATATATATATTGATATATTTAATATGAAATTCACATTTTATGAGCTGAAATTAATCAAAAGTTTGTCACCCTTGACAAACAATTGTGAAGGACAGATGAATTCTTATTTTAAGTCTCATAAGTGATTAATTTTAACTTGAGTTTTCGTTGATTATTTTGTAAATCTTAATTTATGAGATTGACCCCTCTAGTTGAAATCTTAGATCAACAAGACTATCATCAAGAAATCGAACATTTAAAGTTTTTTATATTTGAAGAGTTCAATTAATTTTTTTCAGTTTAGACTTTTAGGATATGAGTTTTATTGACTCCTGTCCTTAAAAAGAAGAGGATCGGACTTTGTAATTTGGACTTATGAATTATTATCTTTAGGATTTGGACATTTATTTCGAAATTGCTAGACTTGTCAACTCCAATCCGTGCCAAGAGAATGATCAAATTATTGTGGTGGGACTCACAATCCTTCCCTATATAGATAAGGTGGGCTGATTAGCCCGCAAAATATTCTCGAGACTAATTTTTGATTATTCAATATACTGGTTGGAGCACATACAGTCTTTTGAAAATATGTGTAATTGATTAATTTATATAAATACCTTAATGTATAAATAGTTTAAAAGTGTCTCAAGTGATACCTATCTAAGTCTTATAGGTGGACAGACATTTCAAGGTATTGCATTTAACTTAGGAGATAACTACGAGACTTTTATAAATTTTGAAATCATTTGACGCTTACAGTATTTGCACAAGTATATGATTTCAGGCTTTAAAAAAGGTCCGCTTTCTGCTTACTAATAAGTGTACTGTGAATCCGATGACGATTAATTTTAAAATTTAAGAAAACTCCATATTTGAATTATTTTTTGCCTCCTAAGAGCCTAAATTCAAAAAAAATTAGTTCTGAATTGATTTTCAAGCTACAAGAGCTTAAGTCTGAAAAGCTTAATTCTTGAAATATTTTCAGATTTACGAGCTTAAGTTTTTAAATCAAAATCTTAATATTTTAAGCCTTGAAATTTTATATTTTAATATTCCAGAATTTAAAAATTTTTAAAATCCTAAGAGCTTAAATATTCAAAAGCTCAGGTCCTTGGTTTTTTAAACCCTAAAATCCTAAAATTTTGAAAGCTCAAGTTTGTAGGTTATTTAAAATTTAAATGAGTGATGTTTTAGCTTTTTTTTTTAAAGCACAAAATTTCAAATTATTTAAAGTGATTATAAGTCCAAATCAAACAGTCTCCCAACGTCAACCCACGTTTGGAGGCACAGACGAATGTCAGTCTTCTCGGTTGCTTAAGAGATTAGCTAATCAGTGTCATGAGACAAGCAGTTGGGAAGCAAAAAAATAATAATAATAATAACTAAAAATTTTAAAACATGCAACCGATCTTCATTATACATGCACAAAAAGTTAGATTGCAACTCAATATTTACCAAACGTTACATTACTTTCCCCGAAGGATACTCATTTCCCACAGACGGGCTCTCGTTTCTCTCACGAATGAGTGTTCTAAAATCCCTATTTTAAAAAGTTTTTCCAAATGATTCACCTTTTTCCATAATGATACTTAATTTCCCCACGAATAACTAATCACACTTCCTGAAGGTGATAATTTGAAAATTTCCCCACTTCGCCCCAAAGCCTCCAGGCAACCGTACAATACAAAGAACAATACATCATAAATTTTCCTATTTTTTTATTTCAAAACAACAACAATGATAAAATTAAACAAATGAAATAAAGTAACACAGACATTAAAAATGTCTCAGGTAAGGGCTCGGGTAGGGCAAAAATAATCGGGCTAAGCTAATGTAAAGCTCGGGCTCAAATACAAGTGGGAAAAAGCATTGGGCATGGGCTAAGGTATAGTCGAACTAGGGCAGATGCTTTAGCAGCTCCGGTGTGGGAAGGAAGAAGGGTCGGCCTAGGCTCTGTTCGAGTGTGGGGGAAAGAGCTTAAGGCTTTGTGAACGGAAGAAAGAAATAACAAACAAAAAAATTGAACAATGAACTTACGATATCGTTGCAGGGGCTTTGATTCAGTGAGGATGAAAGGTTTTGGTTGCAGAAACAGAGCACGAGTGACGGAATGACGAACTGCAGGACTGTGTTCCGCCTGTTTGTAACTGAGGGCGAGAGCGGGAACAATTATTTCCTTTCAACAGAGTTTGATAGGGGCACAAAAATAGATCATTAGTTACCTTTTTTTTTTATTTGATGGTGAGCAAGTGATGGCTACAGACTTTCAAAACAAGATTGAATCAGGATCTTAATACTGACTCAAAAACAGACTTAAAAAAAAAAGATGAAATAAAGTAACACAGTCGTTTGATTTGAAATATTAATTATTTGTATGATAGCTACAAAATAATATAAAAAAATTGTTTATTTTATATATATATATATATATATATATATATATATACGGCTTCGGATAAGCATTTAATAATTATAAAAATGAGACATGATTGTCTGAATCATGTAGACATAAATCCTTCATGCCGTTGCTTTTCCTCGAAATTGTCTTAATATATGTGGAAGCAGCGGCGGAACCAGCCCATCAGATAACGGATTTAGAGCAGGATTTACAGCTAGATTTAACCGAAATCTTGCTCGACGCTCATTCTGGACAAAATAAAGCCTTCGATTTTATAAATTCGGAATTTACAGATTTCCGTTTTAAATCCTGGATTTATTAAATCGTATGAAAGAATCGGTGGAGTTAGTGTTGCGTCGAGATCTAAATATATATCAGGAGAACGATTGANTCTTTTAGAAAGTGCCCAGAGAATCCTCTTATTAAGCTAATTATGTGTCTCTACCTCATTTACCACTAATTGGTCTCTTAGGCCCTTATCAATATGTTCCTCAATTAGCGCATCCATCCTTTGTATAATGAAAGCATCATAAATTGTATTCCACAAAGTCATAAAAACAATGAAATAATAATTTCAGATGATAATTATCTTTTTCATATGGCTGATGGATTGATTGCTAAATGCCATAAAATCTAGCAAACCTTGATTTCACTTTCAAAAAAGATTTGAATCTTGTTTTGGAACTCCTTTGCTCAAATGTCTAACAAATAAACAAGCAAAGTATGCATACTAACAAGAACTGAAAAATGGTTGAATCTTTCATTCCAAAATGTACATAATTTAACACTGTTTCAAAAACCGGACCGGAACGGCCGGTCGGACTGGTCCAACCGAGGACCAGGCAAGGAGCTGATCCTGTTGGGAATAAAAAACAGATTTGCAGTGAATTGGCGTTAACCGCTGAACCACCGGTCTAGCCAGAAAACCGTTCTCGGCTTAATAGAATTGGCCGGTTTCTGCTGTCTATCAGCAAATTGAAAAGGATTGTTCCGGACCTTTAATTATGCATTCATGAACCACATTTAATTATGCATTAAGAGTTTAACGGTTTTCAAAACAGTGGCTTTTCGAGATCCTGTCGACAAAGGAAAGATATGAAAGCAATTTGACTAAGTGCTCTGTTTGGGGAGTTTTCAATGGAAAAGAAAGACATTGGCGACCGAGCCGAGGGTAAAAAATGGAGTTTTGAGAAAGAAGATGATTGCACAACAGTTAAAGAGTTCCTAAATAACACGTGGCAAATTTAGAGAGTTCTTAAATACCACGTATTCAGAGATGGAATGAAGTAAAACACTGCAGACAACTATATGGTGGGATCTCATGCGAGTGACAGATGGAATCAAAAATAACCTTGAAAAAACTAAAATTTAGGATTTTTAATCATTTAATTTGTTTATTTTATATATATATATATATATATATATATATATATACGGCTTCGGATAAGCATTTAATAATTATAAAAATGAGACATGATTGTCTGAATCATGTAGACATAAATCCTTCATGCCGTTGCTTTTCCTCGAAATTGTCTTAATATATGTGGAAGCAGCGGCGGAACCAGCCCATCAGATAACGGATTTAGAGCAGGATTTACAGCTAGATTTAACCGAAATCTTGCTCGACGCTCATTCTGGACAAAATAAAGCCTTCGATTTTATAAATTCGGAATTTACAGATTTCCGTTTTAAATCCTGGATTTATTAAATCGTATGAAAGAATCGGTGGAGTTAGTGTTGCGTCGAGATCTAAATATATATCAGGAGAACGATTGACGAAGCAAAAAATAGAATGGGAAAAAGTCACATCAGAAAAGAACACGCAGATTTACGTGGTTTGTCAAATTGCCTACGTTCACGGAGTTGCAGAGGATTTTACTACTTGAGTAATTTACACTAGTCGTTCACGTCGACTTACAATAGGAATCTCTCACTTTCACTTCGTTGCTCTCTCTATTCTTGTCTCTCTACACTGTTGGTTCCAATGTAATGGATCACTAAAGGACTGTCGGCACTATTTTTGGTGTGGGGTTTGCCCGTAAGAAGCTGTCGGTCATCGGAATTGAAATCTCGTTGCCCGCTTCGGAAGGACGTTTAAAAAATTTTAGTTTTGAAAAAGATGAAGTCAAACTGACCCCATAATTTTCATAGTTTGAATGAAAGAGCGTTTTACCTCCAATCATGTATCTATCCCGAAGGATGAACACAAGAATTGAGAGTGAGGCTCGATCAAATAAACTAAGAAAAA
>JXCR01139834.1:32336-46376 GCA_002079205.1 Phalaenopsis hybrid cultivar | reverse complement strand
TGTACTGTACAGGCTACTTTATTTAAAGCAGAAATCCTTCTGTCTTTTCATCACCTGACGTCCCATGTGGTTTAGAGTTCTTAAAAAAAAATATTTCAAATGAATTGAAACATTTCCAGTCTTTGGAGAACTTATTGTTAACTACAAAGAAAGTTTTTCTANTCCTTCTGTCTTTTCATCACCTGACGTCACATGTGGTTAGAGTTCTTAAAAAAAATGATTTCAAATGAATTGAAACATTTCCAGTCTTTGGAGAACTTATTGTTAACTATAAAGGAAGTTTGCCCTTCTAAAACTAATATATTGCACATCAGGCTTATTTTTAATGTGTATGGTTTCCACTGCTTCCATCTCAAGCGATTATTTTCTAATAACATGAAGCATTGGCCACAAGAGCCTTCAGCCTGCATATCATCTTTCTAAATGTTTTTAATTTCTCCTCTTCTTGAGCCTTCACTAGAAACTCTCCCAGCAGCTGAATTCCTCTTTGTGAAGGAAGCCTTCCTCTCTCTCCACTACTTGCTTAAAGCATTCATGAACCTCTGCTACTTGGCTGCTTAAGCCAAGATAGTCCCAGATCCAATTTATCTTTCTCATGAAAGAACTTCTTTAAAAGCATCACTGTTCTAGTACTTGGGCACAAGTCCTTTGTCCATCGTCCTCCTACAAATCCTTAAAGAGCCATCAAAATCCGCTGAGGTTCTATACTGCATAGCATTGTATGGTAGCTCAGATGATAGAAATCAATTCCCTTCAATTACATGTCATCCAACACTTTAAATCTAGCCTTCGTATCCCCAGCTTTTTAACAACGGTGCTCATCAAAGCATTGTAAAACCATAGATCGGGTGAAAGACCTTCCTTAGACATTTCATGGAAAAGCTGGAGCGCAATAGATGGTTTTTTTCGCAATGCCATCCCCATGGAGTTAGAAGCTGGGAGAGTTTCAAGAAAAATGATTTTTCTGGCCATAGGCACCCATTTGGATGCTCTAGGTGACGACGATTGGTTGATATCAGTGGTGGAGTTCTTGGTAGAAGAGGTAGAGGCAGGGAAGGTCTTGCGGAAGCCAAGGAGGAGGTTGGTTTAAGCAGTGGGAATCCGAGGGCATACCGGAGTAGAGAAGGCGCCTCAGCAAGGCGACTGAATGCACAGAAGGTGCATGGCCACGGCAGTCAGCTCTGCTTGGAAAAAGCTGTTGATGGCGGAGGTAAAAGCGGTTGATGGAGGGGAGCGGCGAAGATAGTAGAGGAGTTGGGTGAGGGAGGAGGGAGGAAAGGAGGCGAGGGGAACAAGGGGAAATGTGGTAGTTGGAGCAGTAGGGGTTGNCACGGCAGTCAGCTCTGCTTGGAAAAAGCTGTTGATGGCGGAGGTAAAAGCGGTTGATGGAGGGGAGCGGGGAAGATAGTAGAGGAGTTGGGTGAGGGAGGAGGGAGGAGGGAGGAGGGAGGAGGGAGGAAAGGAGTTGAGGGGAACAAGGGGAAATGTGGTAGGAGGAGCAGTAGGGGGTGGTGGTGAACTGCGGGAAATGGACTCTCATTGATGAGCTAGGCGATGTGGTCGATTACTGCAACAGGTGGTGGCCATTGTACATTTGGGCTTGAGGTTCAGTTTCCATTGCGTAGGAGCCGTTGATAGCTTTAATTTGAAATTTTTGAAATCTTAGCGATTGTTTGGAATGCTAATTGAATTGCCACTTCTTATGTCAACCGATGGGCTAATATGATTNTGCGTAGGAGCCGTTGATAGCTTTAATTTGAAATTTTTGAAATCTTAGCGATTGTTTGGAATGCTAATTGAAGTGCCACTTCTTATGTCAACCGACAGGCTAATATGATGTACATATTTGATACTTCTCGTCTTTTGATGAAACAATATTAATATATGAATAAAATTATAGTTCAAATAGAATTTTAATTTAAATATGATAAATTATATAATAAAGTTTTGAGATTGTTGTGGATATATTTCAATTCAAATCAAAAGGAAATATCTTCTTGCATAATCTGAATTCCAAATTCATAATTTTCTTATGACTCGATCAAATCATTTAAATTTAACTGCTCTTAGATTTTAAGAGCTTAATTCTGGAATTTTTTAGTCCTGTTTTTTAAGATGCTATATATTACTCTTTTCCGAGAAAAAAATTTAAAGGCTGCATGTTCTTGTCTAAAAATGGATGCTCAATGTGATAAATTAATTAAATAACATGATATATTTAGTATAAATAATTGGTTATAATCTTGAAACATAGGATTGAATTGAATTGTTGAATCGTGAATTGTCCTTTGTGGACATGCCGTGAAAGTTTAGAGTTGAGTGAAGGAATGAACGAAGAAAGAAAGAGAGTATAACCAGTCAAGAGTTTCATGTAGGGAGAATTGAGAGACGTATTTTGTACAATTACTGAAATGAGTGAGTAGTTATGGAAACCGCAATAGTATAATTAATCGTATATATTTTATACTATTGGTACTATAATTTGAATTATAACATGACAGTAATTGGCTGGACAATTCGCTTGAATTTGGTCGACTGAGATAATCAGTTGATTGGTGATCGCGTCGTTGGTTGGTCGGTTGAGGTGCCCGGTTGAATGTTGATCTTGTCTGTCATGGTAAATGCGGGTCATCCGATTTACCGCGATCAAGGATTCTCGTTGCGCCCTGGTCAGTTAGAACTATCGGTGTGGTCCGTCATTCAAATCTCTCGCCATGGTGTGCCGGTCGATTCTTGACCACGTGGCTAACAGTAGGTCGGTAGGAGGCATTGGTTGTCTGGTCATCGTCTGGGCCGTTCGAATGTTTTGGGATTCACGCTGATAGTTTTGGTATATACATGAATATTTGTAATATTTATTTAAGCTAAAAAATGAACATTCACTAATTATATTATTAGGCTAGAAAAGATGATCATGTGCGACTTAATGTCATGCCCCTAAAGAGTATATAGAAGTATCATATTTTTTAAAATACTCAAAAAATTTAAATTATGTTTTGAGTGTTTTTAAAAATAAGTTTTATTTCGAATAAAAATATTTGCAAAATAAATTGAAAATAAAAATAAAAAATAAAAAATAAAAGTGGTTACGAATCCTTCAAGTGATTGGGTGAGCTGTCAGAAACTTTATCACTTTGAAAATTTGAAATTCATGAGCTTCTTATTTGCTCAATGGTGGGGCTTAAAAAAAATACATTTGTATACATCTAAAAGGATCTGTCGAGCTGACCCATTGAGTTGACATGTTGAGCTTCTCGGCATAAAGTTGATCATGTGAGGTGTCAAGTTAACTATCAAATGCCCATTTGACATATCGAGTCATTGGGGTCAAGTTCTGACTCTTGCAACACACATATCATAAGACTACAATGAATGACATGACACGATACAAAATAGTGATATGTGACATGACATTACATACATTTATATTTTTCCATGTACTTTCTATTTACTTTTTGTCAAATCTTATAGACTTGTACCAATGCAAAGCAACACTCTAAGATCTATAAATATTGGTCAAATTTTAAAAAAAGGGGAAGGTGGTGGAGTAAGGATTCTATTCAGGCTTCTCATATGTATTTTTCCCTCTTCTCCTCAATGCTAATATGTATCAAATAACCTACTAAAATTTTAGTAAGAATGAGTCCCAACATTTTTGTATTTATTTAGAAATGATAAAATTGTTCTCTTTTTTGGTTTTATAAGTTGTCCAAAATTAATCCATATACCATTATAAATACTCAAAATTTAAATAAAAATAAAACAACCTATTTAAATGATTTATAATTAAGAATCGAATGAAGAACCTTCTTTGATAATAATAATAATAATAATAATTAGGGAAGAATAACATTATTAAAATTTAATTAAGATGTGTTCTAAGATAATTAAGTTTAATTCAAGGTAAGTATAATTTAAAGATTGATTGATCATTTCAAATATTGCACATATTTAAAAAAAACAAAGAAATAACTTTAAAGCTCATTATGAGTTATTTTGACACTTCTTTTTTCATTAAAAAAATAATACACCAAACAAAAACAACAACCAAACTTTGATAGCACAAGTGTGGGGTTGGCTACATGAATCATTTTTTTCCATTGTGTCCTATTTAGTGTCATATTTTTATTTTAATTCTAATAAATTAAGATATATTTTTTTAAATAATATGCCCAAGTCTTCTTAGGTCTGCCTCTGGCTTTCTTAACATAAGTTGAATCTGAAATATTTACTATTCTAATCGGATCATCAGATGGTCGGCGTCTAAGGTGACCAAACCATCAGATGGTCGACAAAAATTATAAATATGATTTGACATTTCAATGGCTCTTACGTGATTTTTTATTTTATTTTTATCGTTTGGTGTATCTTTAAAAAAATGATACACCAAATGATAAAAAAAAAATCATGTAGGAGCTATTGAAATATCTAATCATATGTACATTTTAATGGGCATTAATTATATATTACTTTGTTATCAGCACATATTCTACATCATATATTTGGCTCTATTAGCAATCACTTTCTTCTTTGCTATTTTAATTCCATTTTAATGTTTTTTTTATGCAAATCAATATAAATTATTTATTAATTTATCAATGTAGATTGGAAGATCATGATCTGTTTGTCCACGAAATTGCCAAATTTCTACAGTATTGACCGTGCATTTTCAATTTTTTACTATATTTTGGTTATCCGAAAAAAATTTTTATGAAGAAGAAATCAATGTTTGATATTTATATAACCATTGTTATATTTATGAATTTATCATNGTCTTTTGATGAAACAATATTAATATATGAATAAAATTATAGTTCAAATAGAATTTTAAATTAAATATGATAAATTATATAATAAAGTTTTGAGATTGTTGTGAAGCTTTTCAATATTTTAATTATATTATTAGATTTCAATTCAAATCAAAAGGAAATATCTTCTTGCATAATCTGAATTCCAAATTCATAATTTTCTTATGACTCGATCAAATCATTTAAATTGAACTGCTCTTAGATTTTAAGAGCTTAATTCTGGAATTTTTTAGTCCTGCTTTTTAAGATACTATCTATTACTCTTTTCCGAGAAAAAAATTTAAAGGCTACATGTTCTTGTCTAANAAGAGCTTAATTCTGGAATTTTTTAGTCCTGCTTTTTAAGATACTATCTATTACTCTTTTCCGAGAAAAAAAATTTAAAGGCTGCATGTTCTTGTCTAAAAAAATGGATGCTCAATGTGATAAATTAATTAAATAACATGATATGTTTAGTATAAATAATTGGTTATAATCTTGAAACATAGGATTGAATTGACTTGTTGAATCTTGCATTGTCCTTTTTGGACATGCCCTGAAAGTTTAGAGTTGAGTGAAGGAATGAACGAAGAAAGAAAGAGAGTATAACTAGTTAAGAGTTTTCTGTATAGAGAATTGAGAGACGTATTTTGTATAATTGCAGAAATGAGTGAGTAGTTATGGAAACCGCAATTGTATAATTAATCGTATATATTTTATACTATGGGTACTATAATTTTAATTTTTACACGCAGTAATTGGCTGGACAATTTGCTTGAATTTGGTCGACTGAGTTAATCAGTTGATTGGCGATCGCGTCGTTGATTGGTCGGCTGAGGTGCCCGATTAAGTGTCGATCTCGTCTGTCGTGGTAAATGCGGGTTATCCTATTTATCGCGATCAAGGATTCTCGTTGCGCTCTGGTCGATTAGAACTATCGGTGTGGTTCGTCATTCAAATCTCTCGCCATGGTGTGTCGTCGATTCTTGACCACGTGGCTAACAGTAGGTCGGTAGGAGGCATTGGTTGTCTGGTCATCGTCTGGGCTGTTCGAATGTTTTGGGATTCACGCTAATAATTTTGGTATATACATGAATATTTCATAATATTTATTTAACCTAAAAATGAACATTCACTAATTATATTATTAGGCTAGAAAATATAATCATGTGCGACTTAATGCATGCCCCTAAAGAGTATATAGAAGTATCATGTTTTTGAAAAAATTCAAAAAATTTAAATTATGTTTTGAGTGTTTATAAAAATAATTTTTATTTCGAGCAAAAATATTTGCAAAATAAATTGAAAATAAAAATTAAAAATTAAAAATATTAGTGATTACAAATCCTTTAAATGAATGGGTGAGCTGTTTTGATAAAAATATATAGAAGCAGAAACTTTATCATTTTGAAATTTTGAAATTCATGAGCTTCTTATTTGCTCAATGGTGGGGTTTAAAAAAAAATACATTTGTATACATCTAAAAAGATCTGTCGAGCTGACCCATTGAGTTGACATGTTGAGCTGCTCGGCATAAAGTTGATCATGTGAGGTGTCAAGTTGACTATCAAATGCCATTTGACATGTCGAGTCATTGGAGGTCAAGTTCTTGGAGCACACATATCATAAGACTACAATGAATGACATGACAACATACAAAATAGTGATATGTGACAAGACATTATATACATTTATATTTTCCTATCTACTTTCTATTTACTTTTTGTCAAATCTTATAAACTTGTGCATATGCAAAGCAACACTAAGATCTATAAATATTGGTCAAATTTTAAGAAAGGGGAAGGTGGTGGAATAAGCATTCTATTCAGGCTTCTCATATGTATTTTTTCCTCTTCTTAGATAATAAAAAAAAAAAGTTAGGGAAGAATAACATTATTAAAATTTAATCAAATGTGTTCTAAGATAATTAAATTTACTTCAAGGTAAGTATAATTTAAAGATTGATTGATCATTTCAAATATTGCACATATTTNAAATTTACTTCAAGGTAAGTATAATTTAAAGATTGATTGATCATTTCAAATATTGCACATATTTAAAAAAAAACAAATAAATAACTTTAAAGCTCATTTTGAGTTATTTTAACACTTCTTTTTACATTAAAAAGATAATACACCAAACAAAAATAACAACAAAACTTTTATCCCACAAGTGTAGGGTCGGCTACATGAATCATTTTTCTCCATTGTGTCCTATTTAGTGTCATATTTTTATTTTAATTCTAATAAATTAAGATAATTTTTTTTAAATAATATGCCCAAGTCTTCTTAGGCCTGCCTCTGGCTTTATTAACATAAGTTGAATCTGAAACATCTACTATTCTAATCGGATCATCAGATAGTTGGCGTCTAAGGTGACCAAACCATCAGATGGTCGACATAAAATATAAATATGATTTGACCTTTTAATAGCTCTTACGTGATTTTTTATTTTTTTTATTGTTTGGCGTATCTTTAAAAAAAAAGATACCCCAAATGATAAAAAAAATCATGTAGGAGCTATTGAAATATTTAATGATATGTTCATTTTAATGGGCATTAATTATATATTACTTTATTATCAGCACATATTCAACATCAGATATTTGGCTCTATTAGGAATCACTTTCTTCTTTGCTATTTTAATTCCATTTTAATGTTTTTTTATGCAAATCAATATAAATTATTTATTAATTTATCAATGTAGATTGGAAGATCATGATCTGCTTGTCCACGAAATTGTCAAATTTCTACACTATTGACCCTATATTTTCAATTTTTTACTATATTTTTGTTATCCGAAAAATTTTTTTATGAAGAAGAAATCAATGTTTGATATTTATACAACCATTGTTATATTTATGAATTTATCATTGTTTTTCAATTTAATGGTCTAGAGTTTGGTTCTTGGTTTTGGCTAAATCAGTCCAGTAACAAATCTCGTAAAAAAAAAAGGTGACTTTAATATGGTGCAATTTATAATATTGATGTCAATAAGGGGTACTAGCCAAATACAAAGATGGAGTAGTTGATGATCCATGAGTATTAAATAGGATACATTTGCTATAAAAGGAAAGGTGGATACATGTAGGAGTTACTTGCATTCATTCCCCTCATTGCTCTATTTCCTTAATTTTTCAACTTTCTTGGGGATTTGTTGCATGGCATCCCAAATGTCACAATGTGGCATGTTAATGTCACAATTGTTTAGATTAGTGAGGTAACTTTGGTTCAAGCTTGATTCTAATATGGTCCCATTGCACTATTAGTTATAAGACTCATAACCCCAACCCAAGGCGGGTTAGATGTTGGCTAAAATTTTAAGTGAAACACCATTGATCACTTAAGAATATGAGGTAATTGGGATATTGAAAATAATGCATGCTACGGTAAGTAGAGATGCCTAGTTAGAGCATTCTTTTTATATTCATATTGTTTTCTAAGATTTTCTGACTAAATAGTAAAGAAAAACATAAATATTTATGGGAATCGGTGATATAAGTAAATAAAATCTTAATAATCAAGAAACATCTAATATGATCAAAAGTACTATATTGAGGAGCACAAATATGACTAAGGTAATCAAATCAATTAGATTATATCACATTATGATAAAAACATCAAAAGAAAGTACAAAAGAATCTTCCTTTTCATTTGATTGCTAAATAGATCATAATATGCATCATTTATTTACTTTTATGATGCTTTCTTGTTCATATATTTCATAATACTCAACAAGCGTTTTTTTTTTTTTGTAAGAATCCTAGTAGTCTTGTTTTAGGATACCTTTTTTTTATTTTGTTATAGCATCATTCATTTACTGTTTAGAATCATCACCTCTTCTTCAAATTAATAATCATTCAAACATATCATGTGTTTTATCTCATTGTTCATTATCATGTTCATCTTATTTGTATCCATCTTTACTTATAACATTCTAGTACATGTCAATGAGATATGCATCATAAGATATATAAAGCAATAATGAAGATTTTATCACATAATCATAAGAATTTATGGTTATTCACGAGAGGAAAGTGATTGGAATCAACAATCATTATACACATTTAACAGCTTAAAAGTCTACAAGAGATGGCATAGCTCCACCTGCTCCTATGCCCCATGTCAATTTCTTCTCTAGTTTTTCTAGCTTCTAAGCACTCATTTAGTGTTCTTAGTCAATTGAAATAATAATATTTTTTTTCTTTTAAATTCTTATCCATTATATAAAAATAATGAAAGTTATCTAACAACTTTCACATGGACAAATGACATACTTTTAAGTGTTTTAGTATCATTATTTACTTTTTATCATCTTAAGCGTGTAGAGTCTCCTCATAGGTTTATTTTATCCTATTTCCTAGTTTCATGCTAAAATAAATTGATTCATGCAATATTTGATTTGTTGAATGATAAAGCTAGCCTTTGCTCATGGAGACTACACTGCCAATATTATAGTTCATAAAAAGTATACAACATTCTTTTCTACTAAGTGATTATATCATACTTATGTACTTAATTATCTCTTGCTCAAAACACTCGATCTTAAAGTATGAAGGCAGTTGACTCAATGATGATGTTTTAGGAAGTTCTATAAGATTCTCAGTGATGTCTTAGGAAGGTATATAAAATTCTTAGTGAACTCTATTAATTTGTTCCAAGAGAACTAATTCCGCTTACTTAAAATCAGCCAAGTCTTCTTATAACAATTCATCTGAGATAGACACTACTTAAATTAACAAAATATAATGAGTCTAACTAATGGCTATTCAAATATATCTATTTCAATTTAGTTGAACCCTCTTATATGCTAATCTTTAAGCATAATTCAACTTTTAAGTCCTTAAATTATCACATTCTCTCCACCTTAAAAATTTATTTCCTTAAAATTTATACCATGTTAGTTAATGGTGGTTAAAGTGAAAAGGGGTAGTCCTCTCTATGCCGAATTTTTCTTTATAATGTTGTCCAAAGCAGGTGCCTTCTTTGGATNTTTATTTCCTTAAAATTTATACCATGTTAGTTAATGGTGGTTAAAGTGAAAAGGGGTAGTCCTCTCTATGCCAAATTTTTCTTTATAATTTTGTCCAAAGCGGGTGCCAGCTTTGGAATGGAAAGTCACATGAAGAAAAATTATAAATAGTATGTTGTTAAATAAATGATTGTTTTGCATATCTTTTATTGTATTTTACACTGTACTAAGTGTATAAATATAGTTAATGTTAAAATATATTGGCTTGTCTGTAATTGTAGTTTATTATATAGGATCATGCATATACTTATTTTGATGAAAAAATATATATATATGATTATAAAGGTACAATTATTTTAATTAATTATGTGAATACAAAATTGATGTTATAAAATGTTTATGATGGCTATAATAAACAAATTTTGAGACATGACTTAGTGACTAAAAGAAAAAGTAGACATGGATGATGAACTTGTGGTCAAGCATAATTTAATACATGGTATTTTGAGTCTTCTATTTTTTTTTCGACATGTAATTTTATGGCAATCAATNTGGCTTGTCTGTAATTGTAGTTTATTATATAGGATCATGCATATACTTATTTTGATGAAAAAATATATATATGTGATTATAAAGGTACAATTATTTTAATTAATTATGTGAATACAAAATTGATATTATAAAATGTTTATGATGGCTATAATAATCAAATTTTGAGACATGACTTAGTGACTAAAAGGAAAAGTAGACATGGATGATGAACTCGTGGTCAAGCATAATTTAATACATGGTATTTTGAGTCTTCTATTTTATTTCTACATGTAATTTTATGGCAATCAAGCTCTAAAGCTCTTAAATTTACTTGATTAAATTAATTTAAATTTTATTGTTATGGTTATTAAAGGACTATTTTAAATTTTTCTATAATTTTTTTTTTTAAATCCTACCCATGTTAGAAAATCAACACAAAAAGATAGAAGGGTATATTTTTAAACCAATTTTTAAAATTAACTTTGTTAACAAGTCATCATGAATAAGCTAATGGCCTTTTGTTAAGCAATAAATTTATCACCATAAAGTTATTTATTTATATTCATTAAAGTTTTGGATGAATATCCATGTTAGGTTCTTAATGGGTCTTCACTAAAGCTACATGTATATTTAACAGATTATCAATGACCCGTTTTCTTAGTTATAATCACAAATAAAAAATTTTAATTCATAATAATTTAATTTATTGAGGACACTTCAAGATCTTCATCGAGATATGAGGTTATATTATCACACCCTAGGTTTAGAAGGTAGTGCACACCTACAACTCAATGAGTAGAAATAAATATAAGCATGTATTGTAGAGCAAATGAAAGATTGCATACAATCAATATACATAATAAGGAAAGATAAATTTAATTCCACAAAATTAATAAAAATTACAATCATAATCTAATAAGGGAATAAGACAACATTAATTGAAAACTACATGAAAAGAAACAATTATGAATGCAAAACAATTCAAAACCAAATTAGAAAGCAGACTGAACTAGTATATAAATATAAGAATTCACAACCAAAATCTATTTGCTAATAAATTTGCTCCTATGGTGAGGTTCCACCAATACTCTAGTCGAACATGTAAGAAAAAATCAACATTTGCAAGTTTAATGAATCAGACCTAGCAATAAGTAATACTTCTTAAAACATAAATGACAAAGTATTTGAGCATGCAGTATAGGCAATATAAGAAAAGGATTTTCAAAGTATATGTCAGTAACATAACCATTGTCATCTAATTATCACACAATAGTGATATTGCAACAATAAAAGAGTGGCAGTGGCAATGATCCAAATAGTCTGGGCTATCATTATGCTTATGAATCATGAATATTAAACATTGTAATTATGCTTTTTCTTTTTTTGCAAATATTCATATAAAGTAATATCAAGTATACATCCATAAATCTACGCATGACTCATTATTCATTTGTCTTTTCCCAACAATAATAGAACATGCAAGTGTGTGTATAGTCCCTAAAACAAGAGATTATAGGCATTATTTCCATAAAAATATAATATTTCTTTCTAAGAACTCATCAATCTAACTAAATTATAAATAAAGTTATCAACACTAACATAATATTTACTTTAATACATGTGCATCACACATATGATGATCAAGTAAACTATCTCTTTCAATACATGCACATCACATGGAATTTTAGAGGATAGGAATTCCATCTCTTTCACATATCTTCTTTATACCTTCCTTCCTTACTGAATTTTCTATTTTTTTTTTTAAATTTAAATAAATTCCCTTTTTCTACTTTAAAGGAGGGAAAAAAAAGAGCTGAAAAGATATTTGGAATAATTAAAAGTCAGAAAAAGCAAAGCTCTTAAATATGCTGGTCATATGCTCCACTTCTCCTCCCACTGTGCAGATTCTACCTACTGTTGGAAAGCAATATGTTATTCCAACTCATTAAGAGTCTCTATAATTATCACTTTATTATCCAAATCAAACTTGATTGAGGGTGCTTAATGCTTAATTAATNATAACATGATATATTTAGTATAAATAATTGGTTATAATCTTGAAACATAGGATTGAATTGAATTGTTGAATCTTGCATTGTCCTTTTTGGACATGCCCTGAAAGTTTAGAGTTGAGTGAAGGAATGAACGAAGAAAGAAAGAGAGTATAACCAGTCAAGACTTTCCTATAGAGAGAATTGAGAGACGTATTTTGTATAATTGCAGAAATGAGTGAGTAGTTATGGAAACCGCAATTGTATAATTAATCATATATATTTTATACTATGGGTGCTATAATTTTAATTTTAACATGCAGTAATTGGTTGGACAATTTGCTTGAATTTGGTCGACTGAGGTAATCAGTTGGTTGGCGATCTTGTCGTTGGTTGGTCGGCTGAGGTGTCCTAGTTGAGTGTCGATCTCGTCTGTCATGATAAATGTGGGTCATCCGATTTACCGCGATCAATGATTCTCGTTGCGCCCTGGTTAGTTGGGATTGTCGGCGTGGTCCGTCATTCAAATCTCTCGCCATGGTGTGCCGGTCGATTCTTGACCACGTGGCTAACAGTAGGTTGGTAGGAGGCATTGGTTGTCTAGTCATCGTCTGGGCTGTTCGAATGTTTTGGGATTCACGCTAATAGTTTTGTTATATACATGAATATTTCGTAATATTCATTTAAGCTAAAAATGAACATTCACTAATTATATTACTAGGCTAGAAAAGATGATCATGTGCGACTTAATGTCATGCCCCTAAAGAGTATATAGAAGTATCATGTTTTTGAAAATAAATAATATGTTTTTAAAAACACTCAAAAAATTTAAATTATGTTTTGAGTGTTTTTAAAAACAAGTTTTATTTCGAATAAAAATATTTGCAAAATAAATTGAAAATAAAAAATAAAAGTGATTACAAATCCTTCAAGTCATTGGGTGAGCTGTTGAAACTTTATCATTTTGAAATTTTGAAATTCATGAGCTTCTTATTTGCTCAATGGTGGGGTTTAAAAAAATACATTTGTATACATCTAAAAAGATCTGTCGAGCTGACCCATTGAGTTGACATGTTGAGCTGCTCGGCATAAAGTTGATCATGTGAGGTGTCAAGTTGACTATCAAATGCCCATTTGACAGGTCGAATCATTGGGGGTCAAGTTCTGACTCTTGGAGCACACATATCATAAGACTACAATGAATGACATGACACCATACAAAATAGTGATATGTGACAAGACATTATATACATTTATAATTTTCTATCTACTTTCTATTTACTTTTTGTCAAATCTTATAGACTTGTGCATATGCAAAGCAACACTAAGATCTATAAATATTGGTCAAATTTTAAGAAAGGGGAAGGTGGTGGAATAAGCATTCTATTCAGGCTTCTCATATGTATTTTTTCCTCTTCTTAGATAATAAAAAAAAAAAGTTAGGGAAGAATAACATTATTAAAATTTAATCAAATGTGTTCTAAGATAATTAAATTTACTTCAAGGTAAGTATAATTTAAAGATTGATTGATCATTTCAAATATTGCACATATTTAAAAAAACAAATAAATAACTTTAAAGCTCATTTTGAGTTATTTTAACACTTCTTTTTACATTAAAAAGATAATACACCAAACAAAAACAACAACAAAACTTTTATCCCACAAGTGTAGGGTCGGCTACATGAATCATTTTTCTCCATTGTGTCCTATTTAGTGTCATATTTTTATTTTAATTCTAATAAATTAAGATAATTTTTT
>JXCR01139834.1:0-22045 GCA_002079205.1 Phalaenopsis hybrid cultivar | reverse complement strand
ACTTACCACAATACGAATGGTGATGGAGACCGCATAAATCTGAAAAAGTTAATAAAATATCAATTAGTCCCAACGATCACACCTGAAGACAATTAGCAATTTTGTAAACACATACAGCAAGAAATTACCGTGTAGTTCTTCATTCTCTGGAAGATAGCTCTGCTGGTTAACACGGCACTGATAATGACACTAAGCCCAGGCTCTGTAAGAACAATATCTGAAGCACTTCTGGCAGCATCAGTTGCGTCTGCAACAGCAATTCCTATATCAGCCTTCTTCAATGCAGGAGCATCATTTACACCGTCTCCAGTCATTCCACAAATGTGCTTTCTCTCCTGCAGCTTCCTCACAATTTCATATTTGTGCTCTGGGAACACTCCAGCAAAACCGTCGGCCTTTTCTATTAATTCATCAACAGGGAGAGCATCAATTGATGCGTCCCTATTCTGGCCCAACAATGCAGAGGAAGGATACATGTTAGTCCCCATTCCAAGCCTTCGGCCAGTTTCCTTGGCAATGGCAAGCTGATCACCTAAAAATTGCAAAAATACACGCTTTTGAAATGGGAGTCTCAAGTTACCAGGATGTATAAAGATAAACTAAGAGATGAGCAATTCTACCAGTGATCATTTTGACATTAACGCCGAGATTTAGAGCTCTGCGGATGGTTTCAGCACTGTCATGCCTAGGGGGATCAAAGAGAGGTAAAAGACCGACGAACTGCCATGGCCCACCAGCACTTTCCTTGTTCCCCTCCGGAACATCCTGATAAAGGAATAAAACCACCATGTTCAGAGAGAAGATACAAAAAAAAAACTAGTAGAAATGCAGATTAAGGTATAAATTTGAAACCTGGATGGCAACAGCAAGAGATCGAAGTCCACGTTCAGCAAATTTATCAATCACACTATGAACCTTATTCTTAACATCTTCCCTGGCATTGGATAGGCTAAGTATCTAGTTGCATTGACAGATAAATGTCACTTGATTAAAAATAACAACTTTGTTAAGGTTTTTAATAGAAAAAGATGAATAATACTTCATTTACCTGCTCAGGAGCACCTTTGCTGACACGGTGCCAGTGACCTTGAGCATCAATGTAAGTTAATGCAGTCCTCTTGTCAACAGGATTAAAAGGAAGGAAGTGGACCTCGGTGATGCCAGCCCTTGCCTGTGGAGAGAGAAAAACAATAAGCACTATGCACGATTAACCATTAAAGTTACAAAGAAAAACTTATTCTTGCTTCAATGACTTTATATATTTATACCTCTTTAGGATCTGCAAGCATCCCAACCATGGCAGCATCAATGGCATCCTGGTTTTCAGTCCTCGATGCCCTTGCAGCATATAGAAGAACATCTTCCTTGCCAACTCCCTTAGCGAAAATCTCAACAAGATTTTTATCAATACTCAACTTGTTAAGAGTTAGGGTTCCAGTCTTATCACTGCAAAGCACATCCATGCCTGCCATCTCCTCAATGGCAGTCATCCTTTTCGTAATTGCGCCTTGCTGTGATAACCGATGAGATCCAATAGCCATAGTGACTGACAGGACAGTGGGCATGGCGATTGGGATGCCTCCAATCAATAGGACAAGCAGGTTGTCAATCCCATCCCTATACTTGCGATGTTGTATAGGATACATGACTATAATCTCTACGAGCATGCCAATGGCGATGGAGCAGATGCAAAAATTCCCAATGGCTGTGAGAACCTGCTGGAAGTGGCCAACTTGGTTGGTGCTGTCAACAAGGTGGGCAGCCTTGCCAAAGAATGTATGGACGCCAGTGGCAATGACAACTGCCTCAAGCTCCCCCTGTTTGCAGGTAGAACCAGAGAAGACCTCATCACCAGGGTTCTTAGTCACAGGAAGAGATTCGCCAGTGAGAGCAGACTGGTCAATTTTGAGAGGATCTCCCTCAAGAAGCCGAGCATCAGCTGGGATAATGTCTCCAAGCTTGATACTAATGATATCTCCAGGGACAAGGATGGAAGCATCCTCCTCAGACCACCTACCATCTCTCAGGACCTATAGCAATTAAGTAAATATCACAAAAAGTGAAAAAAAAAAAAATCACGGATCATCTTAAGCCAAGCAAAAGTAACTGAAAATCATAAATGATTTCTACGCCATCTTTCTTCACACCATATATAACAAAATTGGTAAAAATAAGAAATCTTTTAGTACATGCTTCAGAAACAAAACCCCAAAGAGCAAAATGAAACATCTAATGGATGTGTGCCGCTTCAATAGGATCCAAAAAGGAAACAACTTTCCAGGACATAAGAGACATAAATGAATTGCCAATTATGTCGAGCAAAGAAAATAGACCACTGCCTGTCATAGGCATCCAAAAGGAAACACCATTCCAAACTTCAACTGATAACAAATTTGGATTTCTATTACCTTAGTTTTAGGGGCGAGACGGGCCATAAGGGCGGCGGCAGCGTTACCAGCGTTGTTCTCTTCGATAAATGAAATAGTGGAGTTAATCACAAGGAGAACTACAATTCCAATAAAGTCCTGCCAGTCAGGGTTTTTTCCCCTCGCTGCGATGGCTATGATGGCAGCCGTCTCCATCACCCAAGAGAGGGGATTCCACATAAAGCCAAGAAACTTGAGAAACTTGCTTTCCTGTTTAATAACAAACAAAAAAACATCTTTTTTTTAGAAAAGTACAGTACCCAAGGAAAAAAACGGGAAACCGAACGACTTAGATCAGAAGATGACCGTTTTCTCTTCGAGCCTGTTGGGGCCGAAGATCTGGAGCCGGTTGGCTCCCTCCTCCGACGTAAGACCTTCCTTGGTACATTTCAATTGCTCGAAAACCTCCTCCACGGGAATCCTCTCCTGGTAAACAGGGATGATGACTACATTAAAACCAAAAAAAAAAAAAGAAAAAACTTTTTTTCAACATAGAAGGCCGCAAAAAAATAAATCTTTCAGCATCAGGCACGTTTTCGGTTCNGACGTAAGACCTTCCTTGGTACATTTCAATTGCTCGAAAACCTCCTCCACGGGAATCCTCTCCTGGTAAACAAGGATGATGACTACATTAAAACCAAAAAAAAAAAAAAAAATCAACATAGAAGGCCGCAAAAAATTAAATCTTTCAGCATCAGGCACGTTTTCGGTTCGGTTCCCGACACTTTTAGGTGAATCGATCACGGGTAGGACACGGGTTACGTTCTGTGACCTCAGGATAATTGGAGAATAAAGCTAGGGAGCAAATCGGCTGCAAGGACAATATTGCCCATATAACGCTGNCAGGATAATTGGAGAATAAAGCTAGGGAGCAAATCGGCTGCAAGGACAATATTGCCCATATAACGCTGTNTTTTCGGTTCGGTTCCCGACGCTTTTAGGTGAATCGATCACGGGTAGGACACGGGTTACGTTCTGTGACCTCGGATAATTGGAGAATAAAGCTAGGGAGCAAATCGGCTGCAAGGACAATATTGCCCATATAACGCTGTTTTTCGTTAACCCTTCTAATAACCTACTGGAAAAAGAAGATTGTGCAGTGTACGGTCACGAAGTACTCAAACCGTTAAGGGCAAACAGATATAGGAGCTGAAAATCCTTCGCCCACGCCAAAAAAAACAGAGATTTCAGGATAAAAAGGAATTTGTACATGGTTCCACTACAAAAAATCCATTAACNCAAACCGTTAAGGGCAAACAGATATAGGAGCTGAAAATCCTTCGCCCACGCCAAAAAAAACAGAGATTTCAGAATAAAAAGGAATTTGTACATGGTTCCACTACAAAAAATCCATTAAGAAAAAAAAAATGTCGCTTATTTCATTAATTTATTCATCTAAAATCAGAAGACAGGCCTGAAATAGGCGAAAACGATCTTTCAGATCCAGAAAGGCTGCACAACTCACAGCAGGACAAGGAAAGATCGTTTTCTGTGCCTCCCACCTCTCTCCCGCCTCAATAACTTACCAAATCAAAGATACTTAATTTTGTTTTACCAAAACAAAGCGGATGAGCAATCAAATTGCGTCGAGAGGATTGAAAACCAATACTTTATTTAATTATTTAAACAAAGGCAACCGAGCTTGGATCCATAAACACCCATGCTATCTTTAATCACATGCAATCTCCATCAGCTAAATCAACGAATCCCAGATCATCGCGGTCAGACATTCACAACACAAATCACCAAACAAACGGCGAGAATCAACCCAATCCATTAAAATCATCCAATCGATTAAAAAACAGGAAACAGAACCACAGGATCTCATACAATCAAGCTCCTTACCAGATCAACTGTCTCGTTCTTGATCTCCTCGAGGCTTAAGCCCTTATCCCCCGCCATCTCACCCTTATCCTCCTCGCACCTCCCAATGAAACCCTAACAATTTCACAAAGGGGATGGAAGCCGAATAGAATCGCGGAGCCTGAAATCCCTATCTCCCAAATGCCATTTGATCACCCTCTCTCCGACGAGCAGAAGTGGAACGGGGGGCGATTAGAAATAGGGAAAGGTAGACGGAAGGGGGAGTCTATACGGAAGCACCCACTTTATACCCGTTTCGAGGGCCCCAACAACCACTAAATTTGTTCATTATACTAATTTTCCACATTCATTTTTCTTTATGATGCTATTACATTTTTTTATAAAAATAAATGTTTTCTTAACATTTTCATTTTCTTAATTCTTCATAATTAAAATTCACACAAATTAAATTACAACTATTTTCTGCCTTTCGCCGGATAAAATTATCAAATATCTAATTTTATTTAATATAATGTAATATATATATATATNTAATATAATGATATATATATATATATATATATATATATAAAGGAGGGTGTGTGTGTGTGAAGAATGATGCCACTAATATGTTTTATTCATCTGTCTGATTTTCATATTTTTATAAAGGAGGGCTATAATATCATAGTATTTATTGCTACTTCCCTAAAACNATATATATATATATATATATAAAGGAGGGTGTGTGTGTGTGTGTGAAGAATGATGCCACTAATATGTTTTGTTCATCTGTCTGATTTTCATATTTTATAAAGGAGGGCTATAATATCATAGTATTTATTGCTACTTCCCTATAATGAGATTTATACATGATATTAGAGGTATTTTGCATATATAAGTCTATCACTTGGTTGTTTTTTGGCTCGGTCGTCTGAGCTAGTATAGCTTCAGCTAGATAGACTAATACAGCTGGCTAGGCCAATGTTGTCGAGTAGGTGAGTTTGATTAGCTTCGGGTTGACAATTTTTGTCGATCAGTTGATCTATTTTGGCTGTTGACTTTCAATCTCTGGACGAAGAGCTTCTATTGGTGATGTGAGAATAGACTATCGAACAAGGGTGCATGATCACAACTTGATAGTTTGCTCATCCTCGACGAGTAGAGCCTGCAGAATAACTATAAGATTATTATTGTATTGCCAATTCTAAATTCCTGATGAGGAGCCCTGTGGCGTCTTTGGGACGGCTTATGATATCGAGAAATGATATTCTTTCATTTGGTAGGATCTACCNAGCCTGCAGAATAACTATAAGATTATTATTGTATTGCCAATTCTAAATTCCTGATGAGGAGCCCTGTGGCGTATTTGGGACGGCTTATGATATCGAGAAATGATATTCTTTCATTTGGTAGGATCTACTATAAGGCAGGTTGATACATTCGGTCAACTTTTTTATAGTGGTTATCTCAAATGCTTATCCATCTCATTTTAGTTTGATTTGTTCAAATTAGGATATGTGGGTCTTGTCTTCTGTCAGTAGACCCTCATTTCTCGTACAATCTCCTATTTGGACCATCTGATTTGTGGTGATGTAGGTATAGAATATTATATAAATAAATATAAAATTTAAATAATAGATATGTATAAATATATAAAAAATGTGTGATATATTTATTTTTAAGGGAATAGCAAGGCGCAATGCGCGCGTTTAATATTAGCTTAATNATATATATATATATATATATATATATCAAAATTATGACCTCTAATTATGCCGTTATAATTAATATTGTTCATTGTATTAAAAAAAAGAATTTATCCCATACTTTTCACAAGTGTAATGCTTAATATTTATTTCGTGTCCAAGTGGCCTTTGTTCCTGCAAGACCAAGTTTGACCTTTTATATTGTTGGTGTTCTTATTGTGAGAGCTAGTTGGTTTAGAACTCAATGCTGTGCTGTCGCTCTCCGCCCAGTTTCATAACTTGAGATCACGACACAACAATGCTCAAACGTAGTGGCCTAGTGCATACCATATTTCAATACCCCGATACCCGAGGCGACTTTTGAGCATTTTTTTTTTACTTATTGTGTTAGTTTTGCTGATTGGAGTATGTTTGATTTTAAATTCTCGTGTGAAGGAGAGAACATGGGNCGCCCAGTTTCATAACTTGAGATCACGACACAACAATGCTCAAACGTAGTGGCCTAGTGCATACCATATTTCGATACCCCGATACCCGAGGCGACTTTTGAGCATTTTTTTTACTTATTGTGTCAGTTTTGCTGATTGGAGTATGTTTGATTTTAAATTCTCGTGTGAAGGAGAGAACATGGGTTGGGTGTTTTGGAGCGTTCCAAAGTATAAAGAGGCTTAAGTATTGTTCCCATTTTTCCCATAGCGGATTTCTTGATTCATGTGCGACTCTCATTCATGGTGTCTTGATTAAAAAGACATTGATGTGAGTGTCAGATAATGCTTTTAAAGATGTTGGATCTAGATTTTTCTTATAGATCACACTCAAGGAATAGAAAGTTGGGAACCATGAGGGAGAAACAGGTAGAGAGAAGGAAAGAGACGAGAGGAAGAGAATGCATAGGAACTTGGCTCTAAGAGCCAGAGCAGAGTATTTACAGAGTTCTTTTGTTTCTTTTTTTCTAAGAATGAGAGGATTACAGAAAGAAGGGTCCAAAAAGATATCTTTTACATGAAAGGATCCAACTATTTATAGAAAATAGGAGGACAAAAGTATAATTATATAATTACCCTTATTTTTTAAAAAAGGGTGTGCAGGGTATTACTATCTTTTATCGTTTGGGCTTATTGTTCAGGACCTCATCGGTCAACGAAGCTGTTCAGTCTACGACTAAGGTGGCTAGTTAAGGTAACTGATTGGTGGAGCTATCTTTGGAGGTGGACTGAGAGGTAGTTGGTTGAGGTAGTTGATTGGTGGTTGTTGATTGATAGAGCCAGCTTAGGTGGTTAGCTGGAACGTGGTCATGTCGGTTGAGGTAGCTAATTGATGGAGTCAACTCAGGTGGCTAGTTAAGGTAGCTAATTGATGGAGCCAACTTAAGTGTCCAGCTGGGAGGAGGTCGGTATGTTGGTCCTAGCACATCTGGCAGAATACGAGTATTTTGGAGTGGTCGGCTGGGAGGTTATTTCCCGACCGACCAATAGGTGACCGGCTGGAAGTGGTTGGCCAGTATTTTGTTCCATATTTCTTCAAGTGGCTTGAAAGCTTAAGGTGGTGATATTTTCTGTCAAGCAGAAGCCCTTGAGTCTCTTATTTATTGGAAGTGAAGCTACAATAAAAATGAGAGACTTTAAATGCAAAAAAAAAAAATGTTATTATAGTGATTCACTAGTTATACTCCTTCAGTCTTTTGTGCCCTTTTTGGGTCGACTTTTGATTTGAGTTGACTGGCGACCCGGTCCATGGGAAGATCTTCAATGAGTTTTTGGTTATAACATCGCCTGACTTAAGTCTTATTTCTTGCCCTTTCCATTTGCTTAGTCAGATCGTCACTTTAGTCAGGCCACACCTTTTGCTTGGTCTTAAGCGGATCTTCTCGCTGCCTTCGTGGGGGTAACCGCTGAGACTCGTTACTGGGTTGATTTATATCATATCCTTTACGAAGCTTGTCACTACTGGCAGGGAACCACCTATAGAGCTCTTTCCAAGCCAAGTTTAGAGACATGTTTTCGGATGCTTTGAGCATTGAAGGATGATTTTGTTGTGTCATGTGTTTGAAATGTCTGTGTAGGATGTTCTTCTCCTTGGTGTGCTCATCTTCTTGTTGGTGGCACAATACACACTCACTACATCTTTTAAGACATTAGATCCAAATTTGTCATGTAAATCAAGCCCAAGGAATAGATTATTGGGAACCAAGAGGGAGAAATAGATAAAGAGATGGAAAGAGAGAAGACATGGAGAGAATGCACAGAGACTTGGTCTTGATGGTAAAAAAAAAATTATCGGGCTCTTTCGCCCCTTTTATTTTTTAGAATGAGAGGGTTACAGAGAGAAGAATCCAAAAAAGCCTCATTTACAAGTCAATGTCCTCTTAGTTATAGATAATAGGGGGACAAAAATATAAATTACATAATTACCCTTATTTTTTAAAAAAGAGTGTGCAGGGTATTACTATCTTTTGTCATTTGAGCCTATCATTTAGGAGCTCATCGGTCAGCGGAGCACGTTAGTCGACGGGCAGAGGTGGCATGTTGAGGTAGTTGATTGGTCTAGTCAGCTCACGTGCTTGGTTGGGGGGTGGCCGGTTGACGTAGTTGATTGATGGAGCCAACTCAGGTGGCCGGTCAGTCGGTCCCGTTACGGGTGGTCGGCTGAGAGTATTTTGGAGTCGTTATTTAGGAGGTTCTCCGCCGGCCGACTAACAAGTGGCCGACTGGAAATGGTCGACCGATCTTTTACGTCATGTTTCTTTAGGGGGCTCGAAGGCATAAGGTGCCAATATTTTTTGTTAAACAATAATGATGACCATCTCCAACAGCTATATCTCTTTAGGCGGGCTAGGCTACCCCACATGGGTGGAAGAGACGAGTTCAACTACTTTGGAGGAGGGGCTTGATTCACCCACCTCGCCAGGTGAGCTCGATTCAGCCACTTCGACAGGTGAGCAAAAAAATTTTGCTAAAAATTCATATACATCCGTATTCTTGTATACACCCTCGTATCAATTTCCACAGTTTACATCTCTCAACAACACATCAATCTCATTCAAACCTTTTTTTTCCTCTGTTTTGCTCTTACTTCTTAATTTTTACTATTACAAAATGATGAGAAAATCTACTCTGTAAAGAAAAATCCTGAAACAAAAACATAGCATGCCTAAAGATGGCCATTTGGACATAAACCATCCTTTTTTGTCATCATTTTTTAATTCTAATTGCGACAAACAGATTGTACAAACTGCATAAAAAACAACAGACAAAACCTGAATTAAAATTCTTTAGGATGACAGCAAGAAACAGAAAGCATTAGTATTAAAACTGTAAATGTATTAGCTGTAGAAACGCAGTCAATCCATAGTAGATAAATTAAAGACCAAATATGCGTTGAAATTTTCAAAAAAATGAAGGGTCAAAGGAGTTTAATTCATTTCAAAAACCAGAAGAAGAAGAAACAAGTGGAATTAGAGCAAGCTAAATAATTTTTTGAGACGAGGATTAGGTTGCTATGAAGGAAGTTTTCTAACTAGTCTCACACTATTTTTTCTTCTCTTTTTATGGAGCATTTACATACATATATATCACTCAAATCTAGGGCTGTCAAAACGGCTTGTTGTTCGTGAACAGCTCGTGTTAGGTTCGTTTGTTAAGTTAACGAGCCAACACGAACAAAGATTTGTTCATTTTTGTTCGGCTCATTTTGGCTCGAAATATTACCATCAATTATATATATATATATATATTGATCAGTAATATACTTATTGATATACTAAAAAGTGATTAATCAAATGATCCTAGATCGGGCGGCTTAGCATTTACTAATATGTCTAAGTTGTTTCGAAACAAGTTCGGATGACACCAACTCATGATCACAAACGATTAGGCATGACTGTGAATGCCAAGAAACCTGGGCAATCATGGCAAGCAGAATGAAGCTAAGTCGTTAAGAACGAACGACAAAAGTCGAGTGGTCGAGTTTGGAAGACCAAGGCTGAACGACACACCAAACGACCATGGGGAGAACGATCGAGAACAAGTGTCAACAATCAGAAGCTAAGGAACAATCGAATTGTTCAAACGATTCTAAAATCACTTAAGTCCAACACGATTAAAACACTCAATTATACATATGATGTCATCTGGTCAGGAGAATCTCTCTGGGTCATTTGATAAAGTGGTTCAGATTTCTTCCATATTTGAAGGGAGGCCACTACCATACTCTATAAATAGAGTTCTGCCCCCTTCATAGAAGGGAACTGAGACCTTGAACCAGAGAACCAAGGAGAATGGCTAAAGTTGGACTGAAAGAAGGTATCAAATTCCAATGTGATTATGGACAGAAGAACCAACGAACACTTCTTANTCACAGACGATTAGGCATGACTGTGAATGCCAAGAAACCTGGGCAATCATGGCAAGCAGAATGAAGCTAAGTTGTTAAGAACGAACGACAAAAGCCGAGTGGTCGAGTTTGAAAGACCAAGGCTGAACGACACACCAAACGACCATGGGGAGAACGATCGAGAAAAAGTGTCAACAATCAGAAGCTAAGGAACAATCGAATTGTTCAAACGATTCTAAAATCACTTAAGTCCAACACGATTAAAACACTCAATTATACATATGATGTCATCTGGTCAGGAGAATCTCTCTGGGTCATTTGATAAAGTGGTTCAAATTTCTTCCATATTTGAAGGGAGGCCACTACCATACTCTATAAATAGAGTTCTACCCCCTTCATAGAAGGGGACTGAGACCTTGAACCAGAGAACCAAGAAGAATGGCTAAAGTTGGACCGAAAGAAGGTATCAAATTCCAATGCAATTATGGACGGAAGAACCAACAAACACTTCTTGCTCCCACAGTCACTGACCTCCATCAGCCCCAGCTCATCAGTCGCCTTCGATCACCATTAGCTGATGAACCAACGAACACTTCTCGCATGTTGTACCGAAACCCCTTGTGGAGTCACAACATATATTGCAGAGTAATGAAGCACCGTGTAGAGTAACGACCAACGTCAAAGAGTAATGAAGCACCATATGGAGCAGTGCATCATCCTAAATATGTTGTGATGATGTGTCCCGAATATGGCACAATGATGCACCTTGAGGACGATGTAACAATGCACCATGCTTATGATGCAACGATACAGTTCAAAAATACTGCAAAGACTAGTCTCAAAAAATGGCACAACGACACGTCTCAGAGATGGTGTAACGAGGCATCCAAAAGATAGTGTAACAACACACCGTGAATACAGTGAAATCATGAACACCGAATACGGTTCATAAATGCAGACCAAAGATGGTGTAACAATGCACCCCACATAGGGTGACTTTCTTCAGATGACCTACATGACTCACAATTTATGCAGCTTCCAAATCCAACCTCTACAACTTACGAAAGTTATTACAACATTTCTATATGATATATGTGACCAACTACGACCTACGTGACTCATACCTCCAACAACTTCCAACTCTGGCATCTGCAGCCTACTAACATTATTACAGTTCACCACTGCATTTTACGTGACCCAATATGACATACATGACGCACAACTCATACAANCACTTCTTACTCCCACAGTCACTGACCTCCATCAGCCCCAGCTCATCAGTCGCCTTCGATCACCATTAGCTGCTCCTGCATGTTGTAATGAAACCCCTTGTGGAGTCACAAAATATATTGCAGAGTAACGAAGCACCGTGTAGAGTAACGACCAACGTCAAAGAGTAATGAAGCACCATATGGAGCAGTGCATCGTCCTAAATATGTTGTGATGATGTGTCTCGAATATGGCACAATGATGCACCTTGAGGACAATGTAACAATGCACCATGCAACGATACAGTTTGAAAATACTGCAAAGACTAGTCTCAAAAATGGCACAACGACACGTCTCAGAGATGGTGTAACGAGGCATCCAAAAGATAGTGTAACAATACACCGTGAATACAGTGAAATCATGAGCACCGAATACGGTTCATAAATGCAAGCCAAAGATGGTGTAGCAACGCACCCCACATAGGGTGACTTTCTTCAGATGACCTACATGGCTCACAATTTATGCAGCTTCCAAATCCAACCTCTACAACTTACGAAAGTTATTACAACATCTCTATATGATCTATGTGATCAACTACGACCTACGTGACTCATACCTCCTACAACTCCCAACTCTGGCATCTGCAGCCTACTAACATTATTACAGTTCACCACTACATTTTACGTGACCCAATATGACCTACATGACACACAACTCATACAGCTCTCAATTTCGACCTCTGCGACCTACAAATATTATTTTAGTTATCCTTTATTGCCAATGTGACCAACTCGGCCTAAATGTGTCACAATTCACACAACTGCCAACTTCAGCCTTTGAAAACATACATTATTAGAGCTCTCTGCAACGACCTATGTGACCAACTATGACCTACATAGTTCATAACTCATGTCGCTCTCAACTCTGGATTTTGCATTCTACGGACGTTATTATAGCTCCATACTACAACCATCTGATCTACTACAACCTAGAGGCTCACAGCTCATGGAGCTTTCAACTATGGCTCTGCGTTCCTCAAACGCTGTCGCAGCTCCCTACTACGATGACTTTGGCCAACCTACAACTACTTAAGCTGCCGCCTACGATCTAAATGGTCAACTACTACTCCAAGTTTTAATTATGATCTCTACAACAAGCTGACACCACAACCACCGTCTAGAAAATTCTATTTTAATTAATTTTTTAAAAAAGGGTAAAAGATGTTTTATTCAGTCCGTACGCTATGATCTTATGATCAGTTAAATAAAATCAGTTATTCCTCGTGACAGAAACTAGATTTTTTGAAAGCGAGCTTTACCGATATGCGTTTAAATGGCGCCTTTTTATAAATGATTTTTTTTTTCTAATTACGACGGCTTAAATAATATTTAATAATATTAGATGTCTAATTTACTAATTTAGTCTGCTAATCAATGACTTGTTTTAGTAATCAGCGTTAAAATAGACTATAGGCAAAATTTTAATAAATAAATTTTTTATTTTTAAAATTAATATTAAAAATAAAATTTATGATATAAACAAAATCTCCATTTTACCCCCCTTGATTCTTCCATGATGAGAATGCCCACTATATTATCATCTTCTTTCTCAAAACTCCATTTTTGACCCTCTTGCGTCTTCTCTAATGCGAAAAAATATTTCATCCGGACGTCTGCACGTCTGGACGGCCAAGTCTCCCGCTGATGAGGTGTATGACGATGTGGTATCTGATAATTAGCAGTACAGAAAAAGATTTTTTTTTAATCTTACGTGAATTCTTTCTCCATTTCATTTTTTCTACACGTATCTTTCATAAGTAAGATTTTTTTTTTTTTTTTTTGTTTTGAGTCTGACATCATCCCTTACAACATTTCAAGAGGGTAAAAATTGGAGTTTGGAGGAAGAAGATGGCTACACATGGCAATTTTATCGCTATTACAATTTTTATTTTTTAATATATAGGTTTTTTTCATTAACTATTTAAGAAATTTTATTTTTTTATTTTTTTTTTTTAAATAGTAAGTACATAAGTTCACGCTTCTCATGAATTGAAGAATAAGAAATTATAAAGCTAGTGATTTCAGATGTATAATAGTAGTTCGACTATAATAGCTATAATGGGCTAAAATAAATGTAAATGATCATCAAGACTATAGTCGGTGGCGGCAATAGTGACAATCGACCCATAAAAGCAACAGTTAGAAGTTATAACAATAATATTCGGCCATTAAAGTCATAGTTGGTTGATACACGAGCAGTATTTGGTCACAAAGGTTGTGTCTGAAAATTTTAACAATAGTGGTTGGCCATATAGGTTGTAGTTTGTGACTGTAATTGCTTTAGTTGATCACAAAAACAATAGCTAAAAGTTGTAATAGTAGCAGTTGGCTACAGATGTCGTAGTTGATGCACAAGCATTAGTTGGCCACAAATGTTGTTGTTGTAAGTTGGAACGGTTTTGATTGGCCACATAAGTTATAGTCGGTGAATACAATAACGTCAGTTGGTCACAAAAGTCCTAGTTGGTGACTGCAATAACGTCAGTTGGTTATGGAGACCGAAGTAGAAAAATGTAATAAAAGTCGTTTATCATAGAGGTCGTAGTTGGAAGATCTAACAGTAGTAGTCGGCCACAAAGAGCATAGCTAGTTGTTGCACTGTTGCTAGTTGGCCGCAGAGACTGTAGTTGATGATTGCAATAGCATTAATTAGCCATAAAAGTCATGTTTGTTTACTGCAATTGCATCAATTTGCCTCATTAATCATAGTTGGAAGTTGTAATAGCGTCAGTTGAGCATATAGGTTGTAGTTGGTGATTGGAAAAACAGTAGTTGGTCATAATAACTGTAATTGGTGATTGGGACTCTTTTCTCAGAATGGGACTGTAATTTTACACTTGACACTGCATTTCTTGATATAAGTCAGAAAGAAAAATTGAAGTATTTGGAACGATCATTGTATTGGAACGATCATTGTATTGGAACAATCATTGTATTC
The DNA here is from genome assembly GCA_002079205.1 of Phalaenopsis hybrid cultivar. Classification (NCBI taxonomy): domain Eukaryota; kingdom Viridiplantae; phylum Streptophyta; class Magnoliopsida; order Asparagales; family Orchidaceae; genus Phalaenopsis; species Phalaenopsis hybrid cultivar. The sequence continues at coordinate 7,572 of JXCR01139834.1, read as the reverse complement.
TGGCTACAATGTTTGTAAATAGTTGTCGTTGGTGGTTGTGGTCGATGGTAATAAGTAGTGACGACCAGTGGTGATCAATTGCGGTTAGCCACAATGGAGGCCAGAAGTTATCATTAAATCTTTAATATGGAGTTATCTATTATGGTTGTATTTGGTACACGATATTAACAAGCATTAGCTGGTAAAGCCAACGAGCAGGGGTGGTTGGTTGTGGTCAAAAGGTAGTGGTCGATGGTGACTAGCGGCTACAGAAGTTGAAATTTATTAGCAAATCTTCAATACAATATATAAGTTATAGTCATATTTGGGATACGATGTTAGCAAATAGAGATCACCGAATAAGGCTTGCAGGGGTGGTTGGTGGTGGTCGATGTTGATTGACAGGAGGTGATCGACAGTGGTAAACGACTATAAAGGTTAGAAGTTATTGTTGGGTCTTCAAACTGGTGTTATATGTTATAACAGTATATGGGACATGACATGAGCAAGTAGTGATCACCGAGAGTGGCAAGCAGAGAGGCCATCGGTTGTCGACAGTGGTCGGCGACTATAGATACTTCGTCTGATTATTTGTGAACTTAAAATTAAGGGTGACTGAATGATAGATATGCTCCTTGGTTAGACTGCATAGTGCCAACCCAGTTCTGCTCTTGCTTGGCTGGAAGCTCCATCAGCATAAAGGGTCCGGGTTCTCCTGTCTGCTTCAAGTCTATCTCTTGATCCGTAAAGTTCAGAGAAGTCTGCTAGAAAATCTGCTACAACCTGAGCCTTAATTGCCATCCGAGGGAAGTAGTTGATGTCGTACTCGCTAAGTTCCATAACCCACTTTAGTAGTCGATCAGAGTGTTACTATCGTGTGAGTACAGACTTGATTGGATGGTCCATAATCACTCTGATCATGTGCATTTGGAAAATACGGTTGGATCCTACCAGCAGAGACAATCAAAGAAAATGTTAATAGATACCTGACTTCGACTCCCCTGAGAACTCGGCTGGTATAATAGAAGGGGAATTGCTTCCATAGCTCCTCTCAAACCAAAACCGAACTAATGACCTCCGGACCAACTCCCAAATACAATGAAATTTCTTTCTTTGGCTTCGAACTTTCAAAAACGGTGGTGAGGCTAGTGTCAGCTTCGGATTCTAGAAGGTGTGCTCCCACTCGGTCAACCATTCGAACCTCTTGGCTTTCCTTAGTACATTAAAGTAAGTCACACATTTGTCACCTGACTTGGAAATGTTTCTTCTTAGTGCAGCAATTTGATCGGTTAGTTTTTGCACTTCTTTGGTATCTCAGAGAGAAGACATACCAAGGAGTATCTATACTTTCGCGAGATTGTGAAGCTAACAAACTAAGATATGCATATATAATTACTCTTAATTTATTTTTTATTTAGATGTAGTGAATCTGAGAATTGTATTGATTTCTTACAAATGAGGCGAGTGTGATTTCATAAGTATATTATTTATATTATTAAAGTGGCTCCATATCCTACTTAATTTTTTAAAACTAATACTAATTATAAAATTATGCATGATGCATTTATGTTATTGAAAGAGTTCTATACTCAATTATCTATTAAAGGAGGCTCCTTCCAAGGTTAGATGCTATTTTGTGGGCACGAGCTAGTAGGCACTGAAAAGGGATAGATTGTGTGGAGCTAGACCTTATAGCTATAGGGTGTAAAAGACTGTATATCCACCATGCATGGAGATAAAAGAGAAGTGGGAGATAAAAAAAGAGTACGTGTATATATATATATATATATATATATATATATATATATATATATATATATATATATATATATATATGATCAAAATTTTGTAAGACTTGTTTCTTAATATGTATAAAAAAGTGAACATTTGCATATTGAATTTGCATATAATTGTTAGATGTTTATTGTTACATTTTTTAATAATCTTGAACATCTATTTGTTTGGTTGTTAAACTTAATTTGTATTTCATAGTTTTTGGAAGTGAGTCGTAAGATTCGCGGAGGTAAAATGATTATTTAACATCCTGACATTGTACTAATATTCAGNATATATATATATATATATATATATATATATATATATATATATATATATATATATATATATGATCAAAATTTTTTTTGGAAGTGAGTCGGAAGATTCGCGGAGGTAAAATGATTATTTAACATCCTGACATTGTACTAATATCCAACATATACTGAGATAATAGAGAAGAGTGGGCGGTGGAGACATATTGATTTTTTCATGGAAAATCTTATAAAGGAGAAAAAACTCAGTTGAAATAATTCAATATATGATTGTGAGTATATGAGTTCACTCTTTTTCATAATTAGGGAAGATAGAGTTACAAAGTTAATATATAATGATAGTTCATCGACAGAGGTTGTCGGCGACTGACCGGTGGTGGCCTGCAACTACAGAGGCCTGAACCCTAAACGCAAGGCCGGTCGTCGGCTATGAAGGCGGGAAGTTATCGCCAGGCCCAACACTAGAATTTAACTTCTTCTCCTCTCAATTGATAAGATGGGATTTATTTATAAGCTCTAGGGGAGTGACATTTTGATCTTTTCGTGATTAATTCTTGTAACCACCTGATCAAATTGTCTACATTGATTCCTCTTGATTATATGAGNTTTATTTATAAGCTCTAGGGGAGTGACATTTTGATCTTTTCGTGATTAATTCTTGTAACCACCTGATCAAATAGTCTACATTGATTCCTCTTGATTATATGAGAGTTTTTTTTTTTTTTATGATTTGAGAGCTTTAATGACCTCAAAATCGAGTTATTATGTGTTTGTTGAACTCCTCTCGTCAAAACGCTCGATCTTGTTATAGACATGTCAAGTTTTTAGTTCGTTTGACCTTTCAATTAACTACTCAAAGCGCTAAATGCGGTTCAATGGCTTGATCCAAACCTGATTGGACTCAAAATATAGGTATCATTAGGTTCCTCTTGTCAATACGATCAGTTTGACTATTAGAACGCCTCAATCGAAGACATGAATAAGTGCTAATTTAAATACAAACATTTCTTATTAAAAAAAAAAAACATCAATGTCCTTGCTAAATGACATTCTTGACGACGTATCAGAACTATTTTCTCCAATTTGAACTATGGAATGCTATAGCCATAAGAAAATTGACACCTGGCTTTATCTAGATGAAAAGGAAATATTATATCTACATCAACTATTTAATTTTTCTCTTATGATGACTTCACAACCAACATTGCAGAAAATTGTAATCATCACAAATAAGTACTGTAACATTATATAATTTATGCTACGTGTTCAAATTATTTATAGAGCTTCTCAAATTCCATGCTAGCAACGTGCCAAAACTTTGGCTCAATGAGGAATATACACATACATCATCACTTAATTCCTATGTATTTACAAATTTCATACCTAAACTTTATTTTTTACATAATAAGCCGTCTTACTCGAGCATAAAAATATTTATTTCACTTTTTAAAAGTTAAAATAGTACCATTTTTGATGCAATATGAAAGATTTCAATGATATGAATATGAAAATAAATTTTATGTTACATGTATATATATGCAAATACTTAGGAACTCGGTGATATGTATGTAAATGCCCAGATAATTTATTTCATAAAAGGTTTCATGAAAAGTCTATTCTAACCGAACCTAATTTTTCTTACTTGATTTTTTTTTTTTTTTTGTTATTTTGAAGGAGATGAAGACTAAAGTGGTCATGTTCAAACAACACTAGTTCGTTTTGGAAAAGAGGGTTAAAGAGTAGGTGTAGACCAGCGTACCAAGAGTGGATGTGTCATGAAGGTGAGACCATGTGGTTAATGTTGATGGCAAATGAGACGAAGAATATGATGAGAGCGTCGAGTTCTAGTTGAGGGAGAGATGAACTAACTTGTGATGATGAAGAAACATGATCCTTGTGATTATCTTTCATATTGAATAAGATATGTGTTTGTTGGATGTGTTTAGGTATGTCATATATTTGTTATAAGGACTTTTGATATATTTTAATATTACTTAATTTGTTCTAGAAGTCTTATGACCTTATATTTTAAGGAGTAAGTTTGCCATTGTTAATTTGAAATTATGAATATGAATCTGATTCATTAGTCATTTCTAAAATATTGTGCTTATAGGATTCATTGTTATTCTTCAAAAAATCAATCAATTTATTTTTGCTAATTTTTTTCTTTATTAATATGATGTTTCTTTTTTTCTTTGTGAGAACACTTAATGAGATTTATAATAAGTTAATTCATTTATGTTAACATAGCTGATGTCAGAAGGGTGGGATTTATCGTCCTATAAAATGAGTATTTTGACTCTGTTAGAAATTATGAGACGATAAAAATTGAATGACATATATATTTGTGTTATATTAAGGTTTATTGAATGACCATAAATAAATCCAATGTCGAATTGTGATTTCAATGTTATTGGACTTTTGCAATTTCATCTCTTTATAGAGAAATATTACATTAACATTTTTAAGATTTAATTTTATTATGGGGTATGGAGAGATTGGATTCAAACTATATAAGCTCAATGGCACTAGTGATTTCATCAGGGAGGTCATTGTCGATTATCTTAAATTTATTACTTCCTAAATGTTTATTTCATTAATGAATTTAAAGGGCTAAAGTTTCATCGTTCAAGAAGCCTACCACAAATTTTGATTTTATAAAGGATGTAGGTTAATAAAGCCAAATTTATACATATGGGTTAGGCNACTTATTTTTGCTAATTTTTTTCTTTATTAATATGATGTTTCTTTTTTTCTTTGTGAGAACACTTAATGAGACTTATAATCATATCATATCGCTCATTGTAAGTTAATTCATTTATGTTAACATAGCTGATGCCAGAAGGGTGGGATTTATTGTCCTATAAAATGAGTATTTTGACTCTGTTAGAAATTATGAGACGATAAAAATTGAATGACATATATATTTGTGTTATATTAAGGTTTATTGAATGACCATAAATAAATCCAATGTCGAATTGTGATTTCAATGTTATTGGACTTTTGCAATTTCATGTCTTTATAGAGAAATATTACATTAACATTTTTAAGATTTAATTTTATTATGGGGTATGGAGAGATTGGATTCAAACTATATAAGCTCAATGGCACTAGTGATTTCATCAGGGAGGTCATTGTCGATTATCTTAAATTTATTACTTCCTAAATGTTTATTTCATTAATGAATTTAAAGGGCTAAAGTTTCATCGTTCAAGAAGCCTACTACAAATTTTGATTTTATAAAGGATGTAGGTTAATAAAGCCAAATTTATACATATGGGTTAGGTTATATTGGTTCTTCTTTTATTTTTGTGGAATATAAAGATATTAGTTCATCACACATGTGATTTGGACAATGTTAATGAGAATCTTAAAAGAATATGAGTGTGATCATGCGATATTCTTTTATAGAAAATTTATTAATCTTATGAGTGACTTGGTTATAGTCATTAGTTACATATGAATCAACATTCATGCATAACGCTACCACGGGTAAATTAACTAGCACGGGACTTCAACATTCATGCATAACACTTATAAATTTTGGTGGGCATAGATACAAACTTTAATAAGTGCAACAATTTAAATATTCATATGAATTTCATTTTCTTATATTAATCCTAGTTGGCTGGCTATTCAAATAGGTCCATTGAGCTTCTAAGAGGATAGGGTACTTCAGCTTCAAACTTAAGGGTTTATACGATTACTTAGATACGAACTTTAAGCCTTAAGAGTGCTTTAGCTTCTTTGAGAACAATAATGTTAGATACTTAGAGTCACGATAGAATAATACTAGTATGAAGTGAATGACTTCAAAACAATAGTGAATCAATAAGCTTAATTATATCTGCGCACCAACTATTGAATGTTCAATACGTCACAGTCAAATGCAAAAAAAATTGAAGGACAATGAATTGTATCACTCATGACAGCATTTATAATCCCTTATCATCATGGTTGATGAATGCCTTTATCATTGCTATATATATTGAATCAAACACATGAGCTCTACGAAATCGTTCACGGGCTTTACATGAGGATCTAATTTCATCCATTTTCATAACTACGTAATTAATCAAGCATACAAAAGGGTAGATAAGTGAATGTTGTATGAAAAAACTTCAAAATCTAAGCTTTGCTTTTTCTTATTGATCTGCCAATCAAAACTTCCAATTGATGCAATCATATTATGCAGTTAATTTTGATAATCTTCTCCTATGATTAGAAATGGACTTTGGGTCAATCAATAGGAACAGAACATTTTTTTTCTGCTTTACTTTTTCCCTACTCATGGGATGCCAAAAATAGAAGACAATGCCCAACTGTTCACATTGTATGGAGCTTTGAATCCCACCGTAGAGAAATCACTTGTCATTAATGTCAAGCATCGAATTCTNCAACAATTTAAATATTCATATGAATTTCATTTTCTTATATTAATCCTAGTTGGCTGGCTATTCAAATAGGTCTATTGAGCTTCTAAGAGGATAGGGTACTTCAGCTTCAAACATAAGGGTTTATACGATTACTTAGATACGAACTTTAAGCTTTAGAGTGCTTTAGCTTCTTTGAGAACAATAATGTTAGATACTTAGAGTCACTATAGAATAATACTAGTATGAAGTGAATGACTTCAAAACAATAGTGAATCAATAAGCTTAATTATATCTGCGCACCAACTATTGAATGTTCGATACGTCACAGTCAATTGCAAAAAAAATTGAAGGTCAATGAATTGTATCACTCATGACAGCATTTAGAATCCCTTATCATCATGGTTGATGAATGCCTTTATCATTGCTATATATATTGAATCAAACTCATGAGCTCTACGAAATCGTTCACGGACTTTACATGAGGATCTAATTTCATCTATTTTCATAACTACGTAATTAATCAAGCATACAAAAGGGTAGATAAGTGAATGTTGTATGAAAAAACTTCAAAATCTAAGCTTTGCTTTTTCTTATTGATCTGCCAATCAAAACTTCCAATTGATGCAATCATATTATGCAGTTAATTTTGATAATCTTCTCCTATGATTAGAAATGGACTTTGGGTCAATCAATAGGAACAGAGCATTTTTTTTCTGCTTTACTTTTTCCCTACTCATGGGATGCCAAAAATAGAAGACAAGGCCCAACTGTTCTCATTGTATGGAACTTTGAATCCCACCGTAGAGAAATCACTTGTCATTAATGTCAAGCATCGAATTCCATTTTCTTATTGTTTACTGCTATTAATTATTACTTCTACAAATGGCTTTTTATACTTTCTTCAAATGCTTTCTTTCTTTGATCAACTTTTGTTATATTTTTTGGCTTAATTCACATCTTTTAGAAGTCTGGAGCATGGATCAAATCAATGCATTTTGCCTATTTGCTTCATTGGAACGTTTGTTGATAAAACAATGATTAGGGCTGTCAAAATGGCTCGTTGTTCACGAACAGCTCGTGTTCGACTCGCTAAGAAGCTCGTGTTCTGCTCGTTAATTTCGTTCGATAAGTTAACGAGCCGAACACGAACTAAGATGTGTTCGTTCGTG
>JXCR01139833.1:22835-67026 GCA_002079205.1 Phalaenopsis hybrid cultivar | reverse complement strand
ATATATATATATTGTTTTCATAGTAATAATAATAATATTATTATTATTATTATTATTATTATTATTTTAAAGTCTCCACTCATTTTTTGTCGAACACCTCCTCGCAGCAAAATGAACGTCATTCATAGATGAAATCAACGTTCCGAACACACAAATGTGGTCCATTTTGTCATCTGATGTCATTTGGATAACTTTTTTGACGATTGAGTATAAAATGATAATTCATATATTTTTGACCCGCTCGCGAAGTTGTAGCAAAATGAATGTCTCTCTATGCTGAAATTGACGTTCCAGGCACACTCGCGTGGTCCGTTTCGTTGTCCGGGGTCATCGAAACAAGCTTCACTTAAGATCAAGTCAATTTGAGCCAATTTCACGCGCGACGCGATGAATAATATTTGTTGACCAAATCAGAGATGTCCGATGAACAAAATGTCGACCGACCTTCGTCTAAGAGAAAGCCAAAGTCTAGTAAAACGACCTCGGCTACGTGCCCCTCAACACGTACCAAAAATGTCTCAGGTGGATGTCTGAACTATCGGATGTTACGGACAGACCGTAAACTACCCCGAGTCAATAAGTGGACATCTAACACCCATGACATCCAAAAATTATTGCCAATAGTATGCAGTAATAAAAAAACATCTAGCTATCACCAAGTATGCTCGATGTACAACGTCTTTAGATATTAATACATTTTTTATATATGGTTGTGAACCTGGTTCTACCTTTTAAGCAAAATAATTTTTATTTCATCTTTCATCTTTCTCCTTTCTTTATCAAACCCTTTATCATGTGTAGTTGAAGCTTATTCTTTGGAAAAAGAATTAGAAACTTTCTCTTCTTCAAGCTAAATCATGATTTAAACTTAGGGCTCGTTTGGGAGGACAGGGTGTCTTTGGTGCGGTCATTAACCACGACTATTTGGTAAAGTTCGATGTTTGGTACGTAGATTCGCGGCACAAGTTTGATGAAGCTCAGAGAAAGCGGATCGCGGGATTAACCCCGTGGGCCAGCTTTCACCCCGATGCTTTTACCCTTTACCCCGCATTCCTTCTCCTCTACCCTAGCTACTTCCCCGCCGCCTATCTCACAAATCCCCCACGCCTCTTCTTTCCTAACTTCGAACGGCCGATCTCAGGTATGACGAACCATTCTCTTCAATTGATTTTGCGGATCTGAGGAAGGTTATGCGTTTTTTGTGGCTTTGATGGCTTCTCCTCCTTTGGAGCTTTCCCGTTTCTGTCATTTTCATTCTTTCCTCTTTTTTTGTGGTGAATCTAGAGTTTCACGTAGGGTAACTAAGTAATCCTTCTTGGTTTGTCACCTCTTTGATATTTCCTGTTGAATGCTTTGATCCTGACACATTAGTGTTCTATGTTTAATGCTTTGAAGAGTTCCCGACACACTAGTATTGCGATGATCTTATGTTATTCGTTGGCTCTGAATTGCTATTATGGTATTTGTGATGCCATGATTCTGGCACATTAGTATTGCGATGATTTTTGAGGCTATAATATGTGGTTGTGGGGAGTGAAATATTCATACATGTATTTCTAGATGGGTGTGCATGCATCTTCTTGAAGGTTTTGGTCAAAGAACAAGTAAAGTGGCAATGCTCCAATTTCATTCATATAACATCCATATGATTTGGGCCTATTGAAATCCCTCTCAATCTCTGTTTAACTCGCTGGAGAGCATCAAGGGACCAAGATCATATGTAACTGAATTCAATTCTCATTTTGGGGCAAGTGGATCCACATTGAAGTCAACAATGGTTATGTTTTGATCTCACGAGTGAAGTCATCGTTTAAACATTTGCCCTCACTATTGTAGTTGAAGTTGAAGGTGGCCCATTTAGATGACTTGATATTATGAACTTCAAACAAATACTCTTCTCAACTTCTTTCTCCTCTCTCTCATTTTCTTTCTCCTCTCAAAGAAATACCTTGCGATTTTGGACTTTGGTAATGAACTCCACTACTTTTTTAATGTTACAATTGAAATTGGTTAACTATTGATGGAAGATTTCCATTTTAGCAGTCCTATTAATTAATTTATGTATGCATAGTTTAGTTTGCACACTTTAGGTGTTATGTTGTGATAAACTAAATTTAGATATGCACAGTTTACTTTGCATTGGTGTTGTGCAATTCTTATGTACTTATATCTCTCACACCTAAAGTTTTATACTTACAAGCATGTCATTTAATCCTTAACATCACATAAAAATCGAGTGTTGTGTATGGATTGGTGGAATATTGAACTGTCATTAGAGGAGGTTCTGCGGTCTTCTTCTGCTTCTCCTACTTGAATACCTATTCACCAGGAGAAGAAGGATTCTTCTTTACTCCTAAAAATACCTGTTAAGGTTTTGATCTCTAAATTTAAATATGAGTAGCAATTATGTTATGAAAATTTTATATGGGGAGCACATTTAGGGTAAGGGGCTTCGAGTGGCCTCTCAATATTGCCCTTATAAAACNGAATTCAATTCTCATTTTGGGGCAAGTGGATCCACATTGAAGTCAACAATGGTTATGTTTTGATATCATGAGTGAAGTCATCGTTTAAACATTTGCCCTCACTATTGTAGTTGAAGTTGAAGTTGAAGGTGGCACATTTAGATGACTTGATATTATGAACTTCAAACAAATACTCTTCTCAACTTCTTTCTCCTCTCTCTCATTTTCTTTCTCCTCTCAGAGAAATACCTTGTGATTTTGGACTTTGGTAATGAACTCCACTGCTTTTTTAATGTTACAATTGAAATTGGTTAACTATTGATGGAAGATTTCCATTTTAGCAGTCCTATTAATTAATTTATGTATGCATAGTTTAGTTTGCACACTTTAGGTGTTATGTTGTGATAAACTAAATTTAGATATGCACAGTTTACTTTGCATTGGTGTTGTGCAATTCTTATGTACTTATATCTCTCACACCTAAAGTTTTATACTTACAAGCATGTCATTTAATCCTTAACATCACATAAAAATCGAGTGTTGTGTATGGATTGGTGGAATATTGAACTGTCATTAGAGGAGGTTCTGCGGTCTTCTTCTGCTTCTCCTACTTGAATACCTATTCACCAGGAGAAGAAGGATTCTTCTTTACTCCTAAAAATACCTGTTAAGGTTTTGATCTCTAAATTTAAATATGAGTAGCAATTATGTTATGAAAATTTTATATGGGGAGCACATTTAGGGTAAGGGGCTTCGAGTGGCCTCTCAATATTGCCCTTATAAAACCGTTGAGGAAAGTGCTAACCCTTTATACCATGACTGCACTTACATTGCAACCATTTGTTACTTGGTGGAGTATAAGGCATGTAATTTCTATTTTTCCAATAACCTAATGATCATTTGCATGTTTCCAATGTCCATACTCTTCACAAGTTTGGCACTGCTTTGCTAACCTTTTTCAAAAAAGAATTCCCTCAAGTTGGAACAATCTTAACAATTGTTGGTTGTTTTATGCTCGTGGGGGCACTAGGAAGTAAGCATGATAACAACTCCCTTATCGCTATCATGGCTAATATTTCAGTATATCTTCACAAACTGGGTGCCTTGAAGCTCTTTAAAGATTTTTTTATGTTCGCTCTGGCTTGGTGGAAAATTGAGGTTAACTCCCTTCTCGTACAGCTTTTTTGCTGGCTGTGTAAGGTGCAGTTTTGTGTTTCTCTGTTTTTGTGTATGCTGCGGGTTAGTTGTGTGCAGTTTTTTGTTTTTCTGTTTTATGTAGGCTGCGGGTTAGCTGTGTAAAGTGTTGTTTTCTGTATGCTACGAGTTTTTTGTGGCTTTTACATGTATGTGAATGCCGATGCATTTTTTTATGTCCTTTCATGAATTGGATATGAGAGGGACTAATTTATGATTCAAACATATGTATCTTCCTCTTCATTGTTTTAATAAATTTGTTTGATTCCTTTCCCGTGGATGTAGGTCATTTTGACCGAACCACGTAAATTATTTGGTGTCCTTATTTACATTTCAAATTCGTTATTTAAATTGTTTGTTTTTATTCAATCTGATGCAATACCCATAACTGTTTTGACTGTTATATCTTCTGAATTATGTAACGTGTTTAAATCTACTCTTTCATTTGTTTAACAATGTTTAAATTCGTTATATTAATTCATCTTGAATGTTTTTTTGGTGATATTATTAGCATGGCTAATAAAAACAAAAATGCTGCCACGCCTACACTTTGGGAGAAGGACACCAAATTAATATTTTGTGACCTATGCATATGTGAAATTGATAAGAGAAATAGGCCAACGACATTTTTCAATAAGGAAGGTTGGGATAACATCGTTACCAAATTCAAAGAGATGACATGTAGGGAATATGATAGGCTCCAATTGAAGAATAAATGGGACCAGCTTAAGAAAGATTGAAAACTGTGGAATGATTTAAAGCGTGGCTCCAGTGGATTAGGATGGGATCCTGTGAATAAAACAATTGAGGTGTCAGAGGAGTGGTGGCAAGAAAGGCTTGTAGTAAAATATTATTGAGTCATTTTTTTTAATTTTAATAAGTTCTATTTTTTATTTCTAATAACCATTCATTCTCTTTTGCAGATTGTTCCTGCGGCAAAGAAGTTCAGATTGCCTGGGATTGAACCAGAAATGGAGGGCAAGTTACAAATGATGTTTGGTGGGGTGGTAGCTACAACGAAATATTCAGCTGCCCCAAGCCAAACACTTTTTGAAACAACCCCCGAGAATGTGGCCGTGGAATTATCAAATGATTTTGCAGAAATCCGTAGTGTTGAGCCACCTGAAATTCAATCCACCAACCGTGCGAAGCGTCCCGGAACGAACGCAAGAGAAAGAGTGGACCTACATCTATGAGGGAGCAGCTCTCATACCTAGTTGACTCATCTATTGATGCCCCTCACAGAGTTCAAAAAACCTCAGTTCATGAGGTCATTGGACTTCTTGAAGAAGAACCAGAATTTACAGGGGATCGTGATCTTTTCTACTTTGCTGTAGACCTCTTTCGTGATTCCCTCCACCGAGACTTCTTCACAACACTGAGCAAAGAGCGACGACTGGAATACGTATGCTATTATTATAACCGTCATGACTTGTGAATTTTAGCTCCTCATTAGTTCACATTGTGGTTGTTTATGATTTGATACTAGACCGATGCATTTCATTCCATCTATGATTACTCCTAATAGTAGACTTTTTCATTTGTGGTTATTCGTCATTTTTATGAAACTGATTTAATTTCATTCCAAATGATGTTTAAGTTATTTGTTTTCCAATTATAGTTCATATGTCTGGTTGTTTTATTCCGTCATGGACCCAGAGGAAGTCCGACACCGATGTTGAAATGCAGTCATAAATATACTAGTGCATTACTATAATACGTATGTTGATCGTGAGCTGTGTTACACATCATCTCAGATTGGAAACAAATGGATGGGAGAAATGATTTGAGGACACCCAACGAGATTTCAAAACATCTTCCGCATGTCCCAGGACTTCACAGATCTTCTAAGACAACACACCGTGAAGTATTTGGCATAAAACTTTATATTTTATCACAGAACGAGTCAATGTGGGGAGCCATGCAACGCTTCCAACACTCATCTGAAATAATAAGCAGATATTTCTCAGTTGGTTTGAGTTCTCTTGTTAGTCTAACATAAGCCATAATAAAACCCACAGATCCAACGTTTGTAAGAACGCCACTAGAGATTCACAATGTTGCCCGATACATGTCATATTTCAAGGTACACATTCATACTTCAAATAAATATTATTGGATTATATATTGAAATGATTTCACTTATTTTTAAAGGGTTGCATCGGCGCAATCGATGGAACACACGTTCATGCTAGGGTGTCGGATAACGAGAAAGTTGCATTTATCGGTTGTTCCGGAACCACAACTCAAAATATCATGGCAGTATGTGATTTCAACATGTGTTTTACATTTGCATTGGCTGGATGGGAGGGCAGCGCACATGATAGTAGAATTTTTAAAATTGCAACGAGAAATCTGGAGTACAATTTTCCTCACCCACCGCATTGTTAGTTCCTTACTAATACAAGTAGATTTTTATTTTGTTTGCTCACCTAAAGTTTATAAGTTTTCAGGGAAGTACTTGTTTTTCTCTTTTGGTTCTTTTTAGATATCGGAGTCGCCAACTTGCCTTTTTGTATGTCGTCGTACAATTTCCCTATTCAAGTAAGTCTCCCTCTCGAACCAAATGAATGACCAAAAGAGGAGAGGAATCGAATAGTGAACTAACGTACTACAACAAATAGGCAAACAAATCAAAAAAGAAAAGAGATGGAAGGCTTATATAGGGATAATCCTCATGTGATGGGTCGAGAGTATACATCCAAACAGAATCGGATTGAAGTACCTTAAAAAAAACAACATCCACGAGTAAAATCTCAATATAAACTACCCGTAACCAGAGAACCAAAAAGAACATTTTTGTTCTGGGGTCAAAAGTCTCCCAGAGGAACGTATTCCTACTGGTTAATTACATCTCGGGGGATACCCAAGAAGACTCTCGATGGAAAGAGTTTCGCTTTATCATTATGAACATGGGGTATAGGTTATGAAAATGTGATTATTTTGTATGGAACAATCTCGATGCTTTGAAGTTCACGCTACACCATCGGGCGGAAAGTGAATCTTCCACGCCAAATGGGTAGCGGCTTCTCAACTCATGAAAACTACGAAATAACCATAAATCACTTCAACAAGGGTATCCCAATATGTCATAGCACATCCGGACCGTAAGGGCAGAGGACAAATCGTCATATCTTGAATAGGCGGCGGCTTATCGGCATTGGGCCGTCAAAGTGACACCAACGAAGTCAAAGGAGCAGAAATGGCTCAACAGAGGTAGTCAAAAGGCAAGGAAAAGCAATCCTAGGAGGTAGAGGTAGTCAGGTCGGGGTACCACAGACCCATCATCCCAAACCACTAGGACCCTAAGTCTACCTGGTTGTGAAGGTAATCGACCCAACACAACCTGAGATCCCCGTTAAGCAATCCATGAATTGCATCATCCACGAGAACCTCGGTAACCCTAAGTCCAAAGGAAGGAAACTATATCTTATGACTATAAACTGGAGCTCCAAGAGGTGGGAAGCAAATAAAAAAAAGAATAGGGGGAGAGAGCGTGAGCTGCCACATGGAAAGGTATATATATATATATATATTTTTTTTTAATTATATATTTTTTATTATATCATAATATTATAATATATCTCTCCCCCATTTAAACCCGAATATGTCCTCGCAGCAAAATGGGCATCGTTCTTGACTAAATTTGACGTTCCGGACGCATTGGCGTGGTCTGTCTCATCATCCGAGGCCATTTGAACGAGCTTGCTGGTGATCGGGTCGATTCGAGTTAATTTTGTGCACGGCGCGACGTATAAAATTTGTCGACACTCGTGACATCCAAAAATTGATGCCAACAAAGGACCCCAACAAGTGTGTTGTGCCATTGAGGCACAGTGCACTTGTTGGCAGCATATGTAAAAGAAAGTCTCTCCTGATGATCGAGGTGACATCTCGAGAGGAGGCTAAAGGAAACTCCAACCAGGCCAGATAAACTGGACAGGGTACGGTCGAGGGTGTAGCTAGCTAGTCGAAACTAGTCAATTAAAAAAATAGGTTCAGAGGTCATAAAGACATAACCTATAAAATAGGTTCAGAGGCCATAAAGGCATAACCTAGGGAGGTGGTTCAGAGGTCATAAAGGCATAACCACAGAAATAAGTTCAGGGGCCATAAAGGCATAACCTAGGAATGAGTTCAGAGGCCATAGAGGCATAACTCAAGCTAGTGGTTCAGAGGCCGTAAAGGCATATAACCACAAAAATAGGTTCAGAGGCTGTAAAGGCATAACCTATGAGGTGATTCAGAGGCCGTAAAGGCATAACCACGGAAACAGGTTCAGAGACCATAAATGCATAACCTAGGAATGAGTTCAGAGACCATAGAGGCATAACTCAAGCTAGTGGTTCAGAGGCCGTAAAGGCATAACCATGAAAATAGGTTCGGAGGTTGCAGAGGCGTAACCTAGGAGGTGGTTCAGAGGTCGTAAAGGCATAACCACAGAAACATGTTCAGAGGCCATAAAGGCATAACCTAGGAGAGTGGTTCAGAGGTCGTAGTGGCATAACCACAGAAATATGTTCAGAGGTCACAAAGACATAACCTAGAAAATAGGTTCAAAGTTCATAAAGGCATAACCTAAGAGGGTGGTTCAGAGGTCGCATAAGCATAACCACAAAAATAGGTTCAGAGGTCATAAAGACATAACCTAAGAAATAGGTTCAGATGCCATAAAGGCATAACAGAGAGGCCTCAGAGGCATAACCTATGAATGAGTTCAGAGGCCACAGAGACATAACTCAAGCTAGTGACATAACCTATAAATGAGTTCAGAGGCCACAGAGGCATAACTCAAGCTAGTGGTTTAGAGGCCACGCAGAGGGCATAACCACGAAAATAGGTTCAGAGGTCACAAAGACATAACCTAGAAAATAGGTTCAGAGACCATAAAGGCATAACCTAAGAGGTAGTGGTTCAGGCCGCAGAGGCATAACCACAAAAATAGGTTCAGAGGTCATAAAGACATAACCTAGAAAATATGTTCAGAGGCCATAAAGGCACAACCTATGAATGAGTTCAGAGGCCATAGAGGCATAACTCAAGCTAGTGGTTCAGAGGTCATAGAGGCATAACCACGAAAATAGGTTCAGCGGTCACAAAGACATAACCTAGAAAATAGGTTCAGAGGTCATAAAGGCATAACCTAAGAGGGTGGTTCAGAGGCCGCAGAGGCATAACCACAAAAATATGTTTAGAATTATCAAAGAGGGTGGATGAATAGAACATACCAACCCTATATATGATACTGCTACCAGAGATTTAGTTAAATGAATTATACTGGGGAATTGCTGTAGTATCTAAGAATAGTTGGTCAAAACATAACTTTCCAACCACAAGGATATGTTGCTCTCAGGTTAACCCAGAAAACATCCCTCGAAGGGGAAAACACCACACTCATTTGAAGTGAGTGGGAAACTCTAATTCAGACATACGCGGGGTGCTTAAACGAATAGAGGTGGTGAGGAATGGAGCATAACTTCCCGCACAAAAAGGTATCAATCAAACTTGACCTCGGACAATCGAGACACCTGAGAAAGGTTGGATAAAATAGAGTGTACCAACCAATTGGTGTCTAGCCATAAGGCAAAAATCAAAACATATCCCATAAGAGGGAATACACTACGCTCAGCTGAAGTGAGCGGGACGAGCATATCCGCATAAAGGTGCTGGGTTCGGACCCTATGTAGAAAATGTACTTAAAACAGAATGCTAGGAAAGGGCATGGCTTTCTTGCATAAGGCAAATATCAATCAAAATTGACTTCCATCAATCGATATATTGTAAAAGGTTAGCTATGCAAGATATGCTAACAATGGAATGCTTAATTATAAAGCTAAGCTCCAATCCTCTAAAAGAAGGTGTCTTCCACTCTTATTTATGATGAGCGGGGAAAAGTATATCTACCATACTGATTTATAATGGGTGGGACACTCTTGTTTGAGTCCACTCGAATCGAGGGATCAAAAAAGAGGATAAGAGAAGTACTTAGTTTCTCTTACACTGATCACTGGTTGCGTCAGGTATAAGCCGCCCATAGGACTTCCACTTTGCCTGTTTAGCAATTCAGAAATCAGTTTTAAGAGATTCTCAAGACCTCTCTTACGTGCAATGAAGCACAGAAAAGTGGGTGTACGGTATATCGTACAACATGCCCACAAACAAGGCTAGTCAACTTTGAAAGGAAGGACTACCTGGATCTGAGGGCCGACACATGAAGCGTAAAGATGGTGGGTGGAGTGTCACACCAAAGGTAAGACAGCTCTCGAAAGAAACACGCTACAACCTGAGGGTCAACGCATCAAGCGTAAAAATGGTGAGTTGAGTGTCACACCAAAGGTAAGGCAGCTCTTAAAAGAAACACGCTATGACCTGAGGGTCGACGCATCAAGCGTAAAGATGGTGAGTGGAGTGCCACACCAAAGGTAAAGCATCTCTCGAAAGAAACACACTACGACCTGAGGGTCAACGCATCAAGCGTAGAGATGGTGAACAGGATGCCACATCACAGATAAATATCAATTGGAATAGACTTTCGTCAACCCAGACATTGCAAAAATTAGTTGGGCAATATACACTACCCAAAGAAATACTTAGTCGTCGGACCGAGCTAAAATCCTCTAAAGAGAAGGCAGCCTCCATATCCATTTATGACGAATAGGACAAGAATCTCTACCATGCTCATTTATAGTGACTAGGCAAAGCTCGTTCGGACCAGCTCGAAGTGAGGCATCAAACAAAAAGACAAGAGAAGTGTTTGGCTTCTCTCATACTAATTATCGATTGCGCCAGGTATAAGCCCCCTGTAGGACTTCCACTTTGCCTATTTAGCAATTCAGAAATCGGTTGTAAGAGATGCACAAGGCCTCTCTTAGGTGCCACGTGCCATCCTAGACTATGCACGATCCCTCAACAACTATAAGGAAATCATTACAAGCAGTTCAGACAGGAGACAAATACAAAGATGTAATTTTATTGCTCAAGAACTGAATGACAAAGTACATGAAGCTTTGAATAATCAATTTATGAGTAAAGTACATCAAATAAAGGATGCATCTAAGCATAGTATCTCTTCAAATATCACCCGTTGATAGGGGCATGGGGTGAGATCCGTCAGAGTCAATAAGCAAGTAGCTCCTCCCTCGTAGACCTTCTCGATCACGAACGGTCCTTCCCATGTGGGCTCGAATTTCTCGTGGCTTCGACGGTGAGATATAATCGGACGTCGTAACACCAGTACCAAGTCTCTAACTATGAAGGTACGGGGCCTAACGACTTGTCATGGGCTCTAGCCATACGGGTCTGATATAGTTTGAGGCTTTGTTGGGCTTATAATTGCAGCCCCTCCAAGCTGTCAAGCTCTTCTAACCTAAGTCGAGTATTATCTTTGCTATCGACATTATTGCTAATAGCGATACGTAATGAAGGCAATTCAACTTCCAAAGGAAGGACTGCTTCAGACCTAAAGGTCAATGCGTATGGAGTAGAACTAGTGGGAGTACGGTATGTTGTACGATATGCTCACAAAGCCTCCGAGAGCTTCTCGTGCCACTCTTTCTTGTTGGCGTGGAGAATTTTCTTGATAAGTCCACCTAAGGTTTTATTAAAAGCTTCAGCCAAGCCATTCACTCTCGGGCAATAGATCACCGAATATAGCCAATCGATGTGATGGAGCTAAGAAAATCTATTAATTTTAGTATTTTTGAAAGCCAGGACATTATCAGAGATGATACGTTGTGGCACACCAAATCTATAAACAATATTATTCTTAAGGAAATGCAGCATGTTATCAGCCTTACTTCTCTTAGAGGGATAGCTTTCGCCCATTTAGAGAAATAGTCAGTAGCTACAAGAATAAATCGATGTCCTAGAGAGGATGGTGGGTCAATAGGTCTCACAATATTGGTACCTCAGGCTTCAAAAGGCCATGATGCGACTGTCGAGTGTAGTATACTCGGAGCTTGATGAAGTACAGGGCTAAACACCTGGCATTGATGACACCGCTTGGCATATTCAATGCAATCAAGGGTCATCGTAGGCCAATAGTAACCAAGGCGTTTGATCTTGATTTTCATTTTGGGACCCGACTGATGGGATCCACAGATTCCCTCATGGACCTCAGCCATTACTTTTTGGTCTTCATCATCCCCTACACATTGTAACCACATCTGCTCAAAGGAGCGTTGATATAGAATATCGTTAATAATAGTAAACGAAAGCGCCCTCTTCTGAATCTAAGAGGTGAGAGAGTGATCATCAGGGAGAATTCCCCTTGTCAAGTATGAGATGATGGCTTGACGCCAATCATCAGATACTCTATCAGAAGTAGCCAAGACGATGCCACCACTATCTGAGGGCATGTCACCCGAAGGGCTAAAAATTGTGGATGACAAGATTCTTCTTTCCCGGATCACAATTATCACCGGATTTCTGTCAGGACTTGATAGCTCTTTAGCCAATTTAGTAAGAGCATTGGCCTTGCCATTAAGGGATCGAGGTATCCTAATAAGAGCGACCTCAGGAATGAGCTTCAACATTGTCATAACCTTCTCATGATAGGTTAGAAGCTCAGGCTTGAGGACCCTGTAGGTTCCTAAAATCTGACTTATAATGAGCTGTGAATCACCATAAATCTTAATTCTTGTAATGTCCATTTGGATAGCCAACTCAAGTCCTAGAATTAAGCCTTCAGATTCAGTGGCGTTATTCGTACATGGTTCTGCTAAACTATAAGAGTAGCAGAGAATGCCACCCTCGGGCGATATGAAAATCAATCTGATCCCCGATTGCACCTTTAGGAGAGACCCTGGTGGCCCTTCTTTCAAGGAAGAGGCCCCATCAAAATACATCTCCCACTTTGGGGCATCGATGGCCATCAAATGCTGATCAGAAAAATCATCATTTAGAGGCGAATCTACCGTGATCGGGTGAGCCGCTAAAAATTCAGCTAACGTCTGTCCCTTAATAACCCGTTGAGGGACATACAAAATGACATTATCATGGCCCATCTAGCCAAACATCCAGCTAAGGTAGGACACGTCATTAGATACTACAAGGGGTTTACCCTCGAGATCAAATCGACACGGTGTGAGAGCATGTAATGCCTCAACTTCTGGATCGAGAATACCAATGCCGAGCAGTGCTTTTCAATTGGTGGGTATCTCATCTCAGCGGGTATGAAACGTCGATTAAGATAATATAGGGTATTCTCTTTCCCTTCCTCATTTATTTGAGCCAATAAAGCTCCTATCGACTCATCAAGAGCGACAATATAAAGAATGAGGGGTCTACCTAGGACCGACGCTGCTAACACTGGAGGATTTAGCAAGTAGCGTTTGATATTGTCGAAAGCATGCTGACATGCCTCATCCCAGTGAAAGCGAACATCTTTCTTAGTCAACGCAGAAAAGGGCTGACATCGACCATAAATGTTCTAAACGAACCTCCTAATATAAGTGAGTTTCCCTTGTAGGGAACGCAACTGCGTCAAACTTTTATAAGGTTCCATCTCAATGATGCATTTAATTTTAATATGATCAATTTCAATATCTTTGTGACGGACAATGAAGCCTAAAAACTTCCTAGAAGATACGCCAAAGGCGCATTTCAGTGGGTTCATCTTTAAGTCATATTTCCTTAGGTGTTCAAAGACGGTCCTCAGGTATGAAAGATGATCATCTTCCTAAAGAATCTTAATTACTACATCGTCGATGTAACACTCGACCTGATGGTGTAGTAAGCCAGCAAAGATGTGGGTCACAACGCACTGATAGGTCTCCCCGGCGTTCTTTAATCCGAAGGGCATGACCTTATAGCAAAATATGCCGATCGGAGTATGAAATGTCGTATGTTGCTCCTCATCTGGGGCCATCCGAATTTAATTATAACCGGACAAACCATCCATGAAGGAAAACATCGCATGAGAGGAAGCGACGTCTATCATGAGCTCTGGAATCGACAGGAGAAAATAGTCTTTCGTGCAAGCCTTATTCAAGTCTCGAAAGTCGATGCAAACTCGTATTTGTCTGTTCTTCTTTCAAATAGGTACGATGTTTGCAAGCCATGTAGAGTAAAGAACCTCTCTAATAAATCTGACATCGATGAGCTTTTTGGTCTCTTCAATGACCTTCTGTTCTATCTCAGGGTGCGTTCTTCTAGGTGTTTGTTTCACAAGAACAACACTCGGGTCGATAGCCAAATGGTGTATGGCCACATCTGGGCTTAGTCCGGGCATCTTAGCATAGCTCCATGCAAGACAATCGCGAAACTCTTTTAGTATTTCTATAATCTTAATAGTCATAGAATCCGTTAGCAGTTTGCTAATATAAGTCGAACGAGGATCGTCAGTCGTACCAAGGTTGACCTCAACCAACTCATCGACCATCGAATAGACGCCATCCTCGAGCTCGGGAGAGGCATCTTTAAGTTCGATCTCCTCATTAGCAGAGGCGATTGTCTCAATGTCTTCATGTATAGAAATCATTCTGCATGAGGCTCTATGGAGTCTGGCCTTATTAGGTTTCTTAACATAGCCTAATCCAGACCTCTCTCTTGAGGGTTTATATTGCCACATGGCTTTACATAATTTGGATTGACAAATAGACCATCTCTCGGGCAACAAACCAACATCAAGCATTTTATAAATGAGAGGAGAACAATAATAAGAATAAGGAATATCCTCTACTTCTTCATTCTCATCATTTAAAAGCATTACATCAGCGTTCAATATATGAGGAACAATTTTATAAAACAAAATGTCTCTCTCTAGACTCAAGCTTAAGAGGTACATAAAAGGTCTTTAGCTCTTCAACAGTAGAGGCATGTGTAATCGTTAGCTCCTTGTGATGACCTCGTGGCATGGGGTCGATGGTTAACACCACATCTGACAAAGAGAGTCTAGTCAAACAAGGTACCATGTCCTTCGAGGGTAGCAGAAGTATCTCCCTTCCAGCGTCATCTCGGCTTGAACTGCTCACCGGTAGTGCCTCATCTGGATCAGACTCGGAATCTGATGCAGCTTTAATTTTCATCCTACTTAAGGGAAAGATGGGGAGCTCATGCTTCAAAGTCACAGGGACATGACGCCTTTCCTCCTGCTCCTTTACCTCTTTATCTTTAATAATGAGAGAACTAGGAAGGGGAGGTGCCCGTGGACAACCCGACAAAACCGAGACTGGGATAGATATGTGGTACATAATATTCTGCATCATCGTAGACTCCCACCTCGTTAATGGAGAATGGATGAACATCTCCAGGAATAGAGAACTCTTCCCCTCCACGCATGTACTTGATGCATTGGTGGAGGGTAGATGGTACCATCCCATACTCATGGATCCATGGGCGTCCGAGCAGGGCTTTATAAGACGTGTTCCCATCAATCACATGGAACTTGGCTTTGCTCTTGAAGTCCCAAAATTGGAGAGGTAGAGTGATGGAGCCAAGAGTATTCTGACCCTTTTTGTTGAAGCCATTAAGCATAATCTTGTCAGAGCATAATCATCTCGTGCTTAGGGACAACAACTCAAGAGTCCGGACACTAATAATATTCACAGAAGCGCTAGAATCTATTAGGATACGGTTTAATGGAGTCCCGTAGATTTCGGCTGTAACATACAGGGGACGGTTATGGTATGTGGTGCCTAAAACCAAGTCATCCTCAGTAAAGGTAACAACAACCACATCCGGCGGCATAGCCGCCTCCTTCATCTTCTCTTCCACATAATGTGCATAGAAGACCTCGGACTCACGCTGAGCTTTAATCAAAGTCTCTCTCAGCTCAGGAGAAAGAAGAAGTGCATCATAGATGCTCAAAGCGGCTGGCAACCTCTTGAGGTGCGCTAACACATTATAGTTTACAATTTTAATAGGATATTTAAGGCCTTCCTTTCTGACTTTAGGATGGTCATCTACTTCTTAGGTGATGATACCTTTCCCTTATCCTTAGAATTGGGCAAAGATACTCTAAGAGGGAGAATTTTACCACTTCTGAGGCGAATTTTCTAAACCTTCTCACTGGAGGACCCGATCGGTTCGACTTCAGCGGCACATTCAGCAAAAGACTCATCAAATGAGCCCTCATGCACCATGGCCTCACCTGCATCGACAGATGTATCGCTCAAATCCTCATAAATGCGATATGTACCGCTCGAGGAGGGCAATAATGGGTATTGCTCATCTCCCATATCATCATGATCAGAGTCACTAATGTTATAATCATTAAGTATAAAAACATGAGTCACAAAGACATAATCAGAACATTCTTCTTTTATAGCTTTATCATCATACAATGTGCCAGAAGGAGCACTACAATCCACCTATGCATTAAAAACGAGAAGAGAAATATCAGAAAGAAAGCTAGGAGTTGGAATAGCTGTCACCATCTTCACAGAACTCTTCCCCTGGGGTTTCTCCAAGTACTGATATGGTATCTCTATTTCTCCTGCATTATACCGGGCCTCAAGCTAATCCTTCAAAGGATAACATTCTTCCAGAACATGCCCTGGATGCTTATAATATGGGCAGTAGTCAGGCTCCTTTGTCCTCTCCACCTCGTGAGGTTTCTTTGCGGTTGGAGCTGCATCCCATGCTTAAGCAGGTTCTTGAGCATCTTCCTAAGACAATCATTCCTAAAAGGATAGACCTTAGACTTCCTTTTTTCGAGATACAGAGGTTTCCATTTCTGAAGAGATGGGCGAGTTTGCTCGGCAGACATGACAGGCTTTTTTATCTTCCCCATCAGATGTCGCAAGAGCAATGCTCTCTTACTTTCTTCTAGAAAGACCCACAAGAGGACTTTTGTCTCTAGCCTTTTCAGTATCTTTGAAGATCAAGGCATCTGCGGTGTCTTGCAAACTGGCCACTTTTTCGATCAAATTCTCGAATGTTTTGATGATACTCATCTTTAGTAAGTTGGAAATAGGGCCTGTTATTTTGCCCATGAGGAATTCAACCGCATGTTGTTCTTGCAACTGGGGTTCACACTGTAAACTCAAGTTGCACCAACGAATGGTGAACTCCACCAAGGACTCGACAGGACCTGTTGGGTCAACAACAAGTCATTCAAAGTTACTCTGTGATGCGCTCCTACAAAGCATTTGACAAATGTGTCTTCCAGTTCAGTGAAGGTTTTGAATGAGCCTTAGGTAAATCGACATACCATTCAAAAGAAAACTATACCAAACTGGTGACGAAGAGTCGAAGTAAGAGGGCGTCGTTGTTGCCAACATTGCAACAAAATGCTCTAAATTGGGCTATATGTTGTCGAGGATTGCCAAAGCCGTCAAACCTTTTGAAACGAATGGAAACAAACCCCAGAGGGTATGAAATATAATCATATTCCTCGGGATAAGGTCTTCCCCTTTGCACAACAGTCTCACCCTGCTGAGCTGCCAATGCAGCCTTGATCTTAGCATCAACTAAGGACTGCAAATGTGTATTAAAGGAGATATGCTCGTGTTGGGCAACATCAGAAGAAGCAACATGAACATGCCGAGAAGGTGCCAAAGGTACTGAAGGAACAACAGGGCGTGCCTCACCCGGAGCGGGGAGGGAAACACCGTCAGATCCCGCCCTTTCATTCTGTAATGCCACTATTTGTGCAGCAAGAAGGCAGAGTTAAGCTTGCAAGTGAGCAATTAGCTCATCTTTGCTCTGATCTTCTCGATCAACCTTGGGGCCGCCATGAGCTTCAATAACCTCATGTTGGTCATCCTCGACGGGATCAGGGGTACGACCTCAATATTCGAGCTTTGGACCCGAGTGGTCACAGTCATGACCTGGCCAGTGGCCATCTCAAAGTCATGGAGTTCCTCACCAAGGAGGTCATCCTCATCGAGGAAACCCTCTGAAATATCCAACAAATTCCCAGACGGGTCATTCGGGGTAAGAAGGCAATCCCCAGATAAATCGCCCTTAAGATCGATATTGGGCACCATTTTGAGATCAACTAATAATGGCTCCAGGATATGATCGACTGGAGGAATGATTTCCTTGGGGATTGACTCAACGATCTCTAGAACTGGAGCTCGAGCCTCAACAGGAAAGGAGGTGGGTGACTTTCGGACCCAACGCCTCCAAGTTGGCTCGGGACGATATCCCTTCCGCAAATACTTGTCCTGATACAAGTAGTGGGAATCATCTTGAGGACGTGCCCCAGAACTCTCATTATCCATAACAAAGCTGCTTACATTATCTCTAATCAAAGAAGAAGAAGAATGCACATAAGCAGTAATATTTTTATTTTTATCAATTTTCACAGGTACATCAAGTGCGGACTGTGCCGCTACAACAATAGACTTGATAGCAGGAACAAACTCTGGTGCATTGGGATTGAGCGCCACGCTAGGGGTTCCTAATAACACCCCGGTAGGCCTAAACCCATGTAAAATGGAAGGAGGCCCCCCTCGACGAGTAGTAGAGCGACGAGTCGAAGCCCACATCCTATTACGATGACCTCGAGGGTGAGGGAAGCAAAGGAGCTCTCTCACGGTCCGCTCAGATGTCTCAGAAATCTGGGTGAGGAGCTCCCTCTCAGAAATGGGCCCTTTTCCCCCTCAAAGAGGAAACAACCCCCACAATTTTCTTAGACAACAGGCTTGTGGTAGTCTTATCAATATAGACAACAAGTCTGAGACAGCATGCACCACCATGAGGAGGATGAACTTTCCTGGCAATCCTAGCAGGGACATAGTGACAACCAAAAAACACAGAAAAGGGGTTCTGATTCGTGGGAGTCGAAGACTCTTCGTGAATCAGAACTGAAACAGTAGAAGTAATAGCCTGTTGTTGGGCCCTAAGCGACCTGTTCCAGTTTCTCCGGGCCTTCCTACCCAACTTGGGAGCAGGATCAACCTCAGAGGGAACCCGGACCACAGGGTCCGAGACCGCAACAGGGGAATCTTCATGGATTGAGATTGAGACAGTAGAAGTAACAGACTGTTGCTAGGCTCTAAGCAACCTGTTCCGGTTTCTCTGAGCCTTCCTACCCAACTTGGGAACGGGATCAACATCAGAGGGAACCGGGACCATAGGGTCCGAGACCGCAGCGGGAGAAACAATGGCAACAACAGAGCTGCCAGAAGACTGACCTGTAGAAGGCAGCGACATCCGTGAAAACACGGAGGGACGACCCGACAGCCTGGAGAAAACTGAAGGGCGCTGTGGCACATCATCATCGGGCGCAGACCTCTTCTTCGAGGAAGGGATGGGCTCAATGTGAGCTACATAAGCAAGAATGGCTCTATGTGCTCAACTCTCCATTCTAGGTGGAGGACACAGAGCAACAACCTCAAACGGCATAGGATTACCTAAGGTAATCTGAACAGGGTGCTCAAACGAACCGAATGTTATAGTACTCTCGGGAGCACGGAAAATACTAGGGGAAAAAGAGACATAGTTCCCCTAGTAGTAGTGATCATCACAACTCTCGCTCGTCATGTCTGTCAAGCAAAAAGAGACACGGTCAATAAAAAAGAAAGGCTAAGAAAAAAAAATCAATAATAAAAAAAAGTACAACAGCATGGCACTACGAATATGCAGTGACTCAACGTGCTGAGGTTGAGAATGCGGGATAGAATACGTCAAATTGCTACCCCTAGCAACTGACATATAGACTGAAACCAAGGTTTGATTACAAGCTCGATTAATGACTCGAAGAAAGAATCCAGGTCACAATAATATGAGCAAAACTCCCACACATAGAAAGAGAGACTACAACCCCAGAACAAAAGCAAAACTCCTAGCATGGAGAGAGAGACTCATCCCCAATGGAGTCGCCAGATTTGTTTTTCTCTTTTGGTTCTTTTTAGATCTCAGAGTCGCCAGCTTGCCTTTTTGTATGTCGCCGTATAATTTCCTTATTCGAGTAAGTCTCCCTCTTGAACCAAATGAATGAGTCGAAGAGGAGAGGAATCGAATATTGAACTAACGTACTACAATAAATAGGCAAATAAATCAAAAAAGAAAAGAATCGGAAGGCTTATATAGGGATAATCCTCATGTGATGGGTCGAGAGTATACATCCAAACAAAATCAGATTGAAGTACCTCGAAAAAAACAACATCCAAGAGTAAAATCTCTATATAAACTACCCGTAACCAGAGAACCAAAAAGAATATTTTTGTTCTGGGGTCAAAAGTCTCCCAGAGGAACGTATTCCTACTGGTTAATTACATCTCGGGGGATACCCAAGAAGACTCTCGATGTAAGGAGTTTCGCTTTATCATTATGAACATGGGGTATAGGTTATCAAAAGGTGATTATTTCGTATGGAACAGTCTCGATGCTTTGAAGCTCACGCTACACCATCGGGCGGAAAGTGAATCACCCACGCCAAATGGGTAGCGGCTTCTCAACTCACGAAACCTACGAAATAACAATAAATCACTTTAATAGGGGTATCTCAATACGTCATAGCACATATGGACCGTAAGGACAGAGTACAAATCATCGTATCCCGAACATGCGACAGCTTATCGGCATAAGGTTGTCAAAGTGACACTGACGAAGTCAAAGGAGCAGAAATGACTCAAGAGGGATAGTCAAAAGGCAAGGAAAAGTAATCCTAGGAGGTAGAGGTAGTCAGGTCGGGGTACCACGGACCCGTCATCCCAAACTACTAGGACCCTAAGTTTACCTGGTCGTGAAGGTAGTCGGCCCAACACAACCTTAGATCCCCGGCAGCAATCCATGAATTGCATCATCCACGAGAACCTCGGTAGCTCTAAGGTCAAAGAAAGGAAACTCTATCCTATGACTATAAAATGGAGCTCCAAGAGGTGGGAAGCAAATAAAAAAAAAAGAATAAGGGGAGAGAGCATGAGCTGCCACGTGGAAAGGTATATATATATATTTAATTATATATTTTTTTATTATATCATAATATTATAATATATCTCTCCCCCATTTTAACCCAAATATGTCCTCACAGCGAAATGTGCATCGTTCTTGACTAAATTTGACGTTCCGGACGCATCAGCGCGGTCTGTCTCGTTATCCGGGGCCATTTGAACGAGCTCGCTGGTGATCGGGTCAATTCAAGCCAATTTCATGCACGACGTGACGTATAAAATTTGTTGACACTTGTGATATCCAAAAATTGATGTCAACAATACTATTTGGTGGGTGCTGACTATCCAATGCAGAGGGGGTACCTTAAGCCCTATCCTGACACAAGGTATCATATTCCAGATTTTGATAGAGTCAATAATCGTACAAGAAATAGAAAAGATGTCTTTAATAAAAGACATTCATCCTTGTGAGGCGTAATTGAGAGGACTTTTGGAGTTTGGAAGAAAAAATGGGTCATACTTCGAGATATGTCACCTCATCCATTTCTGAAACAGGTGCATATAGTGTTAGCCACTATGACCCTTAATAACTATATTCAGCGGCATCCAACTCGAGCTGATGTTGATTTCGAGCGTGTTGAGGTCAATGACGAGGAAGTGCCAGTCGAAGCTTTTGAATACCGCATTGGCCAATCTCTATCAACGGAGGAGAACGACAATGCCTCAATTTGCACGAAAGATGGGGAGGGTGCGAATGAAATGACAGCCCTTCGTGAGGAGATTACTACCTCATTAGTTGGAGAGTGATTATTTGGATTCATATCTGTTGTAAACATAATATGATTTAGGGTCTGTGTTTGTTTTCAACCAAATATTTCAATTTTAATGAGCTCTTTTTTCATTACCTAATATGTTAGTAATCATGTTTTATGCTGCATTGTTTTTCAGGATAAAATGACTTCTAGGATGTCCGCTACCTCCCGACGAGTGGTTTGTCATTGTGGCCTGCAAACCCCACTTTTGACCTCACGGCAGACACATAATGCAGATTTTTTCGATGGGCGGACAATTTCTTTGATGCTGAGGATGAAGGTGGTAGCGATTTGCGAGTTTCAGATGATGAAGGGCAGACACGGGAGCTACAACGTGTCATTGTTAGAAATAACATTGCCATTATGCTACTCGTCATGGTCGTAGTTTTACATTTTTTTTTCATTCTGCTTCTCCTAGCTAGTGATTGAGTTGTATTTATGTACTCTAGGCTATTTTGGATGTACGAAACTGTATGAGTTCCTACGTCTTTATGTATGAAAACACGACTTCATATGACTTGAGGTGCTTTAAAAAATGTTACATTTTATGCTTCTAAAATATGTTTGTAAATTTTTATATGTATACATGAATTAATATTTGTATACAATGATATATAGATAAAGATAAATTTTAAACCTATATGTTTTCAAAATTACAAAATAATTTTTAAAAATTATCTATAAAAATGAATATTAAAAACAATTTATTTCATTTAATTAATTAAGACATAATATTTTTATAAATTTTATGTATATTACACTCATATTTATACAAATAAACCAAAAATTAAAAACAGTTTTAACAAACATGGGCAGTTTAGTCTTTTTTTACATGAAACAGCTGACTCACAACATTTTCCACGCAGCTGCACCAAACATACAACCAACTTCCTTGTAGCTGCTTCCCCACAGCTGCTTCCTGGGGCAGCGCAGCTGCAGCTAAAAAGCTGAGAAGCTGCAGCTGCGCCAAACAGACCCTTATACTTTCTTCATTATTTGCCTAATTTTTTTTATATATATTTATTTTAAATTCTCTTGCATATGATAATGCATAGCATGTGATACTTTTTTGCATGCAACAATATTACCCTTCATCCCAGCTAGGTGTTATTTCATTATGTTTATTCATCCACATTTGTATATAATCCCACAATGCAAGTGTTTATACTATTTTTTTCCACCAAGACTTTTAAATTCACTAAAATGATTCAACGCTACATTTACTTTTTCTCGAATACCTTGCGTGAAAATAATAGGCTGACTTCCANTACTATTTTTTTCCACCAAGACCTTTAAATTCACTAAAATGATTCAACACTATATTTACTTTTTCTCGAATACCTTACGTCAAAATAACAGGCTGACTTCCGGAAAATCCATTCTAATTTAAGTATTATAAAATTATTAATATAATAATAAACAATATGCATATAGATATGAAATGAAAATTGAAACACACATTTTCAAATATCTTGAATATAACAAATCCATGACAATGCCTAACATAACACAATATCATTGGAAAAAAAATATATAGACATGATAAGATATATAAGAGGAAAGATAAATTTAAACATTAATTTATAATTGAAAGCATTATACATCACAACAACTTGCACANTAAACAATATGCATATAGATATGAAATGAAAATTGAAACACACATTTTCAAATATCTTGAATATAACAAATCTATGAAAATGTTTAACATAAACACAATATCATTAGAAAAAAAAATATAGACATGATAAGATATATAAGAGGAAAAATAAATTTAAACATTAATTTCTAATTGAAAGCATTATACTTCACAACAACTTGTGCTTTTTAATAGCTTATCAAATCAATGAAATATGAATGTCTAGAAAAAATGCAATCTATAATTAATGTTAATATATAAAATATACAAAATTAAAGTAGATACTTAATGCAATCCATTATAATTAGGAACAATACGAGTACTCCACAACTTTAATCTAATTCATTGCTCCATCAAAAATATCTTTAATAGATTACCAAAACCATAAAATATACGTCTCCTTAATGTGAATGCACTTGATATTAATGTCATTTGTCCTTGCAAGGTATCTTATGTATGTTATTCTTCTTGATTACGTTGCAACATAAAGCATTAAAGAATATTCATGATTTATCGTGTTGGTAAATGAGGCAAAGTNTGATTTTCCACAATTGGTTTCCTTTAAAGTCATATTCCTTTTTGCTAATCTGATTGAAAAATTANTGATTTTCCACAATTGGTTTCCTTTAAAGTCATATTCCTTTTTGCTAATCTGATTGAAAAATTATTTTTTTTTATTATTATTAACGATATTAAGGTCACTATAATCAATCGTATTTTAAGAAACTTTATTGAAAAGTTTATCAAAATATCTCAACCATCTATGTTGAATATATTTTTTTAAGAAAAGCAATCTTTATTTTCATATTTAATAGACTTCATTTGAATTAAATATTTAATTTTATTTTTTCTGTTTGAAGTTTATGCATATATTTTTCACCATCTTTAACATCTAATCAAGTATAAATATCATTAAAAGTAGAATTTTTAACCTCATAAATTGTTCTCTTAAATTCTCTACGGGGTCAAAAATTGTTCTCTTAAATTCTTAACATATAAATTGTTCTCTTAGATCCTCCACGGTTCTCTAATCTTTTACATTAAAAACAATTTTCATAACAAACTTCTTATATTTTATCTTTTCTTGCATTATCATTCCACTAACTATTTTTATTTATAATTTTTTTTATTCTCCAAGTACATCTTTTGTCACTTGTTTAATGATAATTGTTACATCATCCCAGATAGAATTAATTTATTCATGAAGATCCAAAATCTTAAAATCATGAAGTTTACTCATAAAATAATTTTTTTGTTTTTTAGGCATCCCAATCTAATTTTATAATATTGTTTCATTATATTTTTATCTTTCAGCTCGTCATCTTAAAATCTACAACTAATAATCAATATTGAGTACTTAAATTTTCATTTAAAATAACTTTACATTCGTCACATTATCGATGATCTTTTTCTCGTAAGAAAATTATCAATCTTTGTTTTATTAAATTCATTTTTATAAGTAATTATATGCTCATCTCTTTTCTTAAATAAAATATTAGTAATAAAAAAATCATAAGCTAAAGAAAAATCTAATATGGTTCAACCTTCTTCACTAATAACTCCAAAACCGTAGCCACCATGAATATTTCTAAAATCTTCAAACACGCTACTAACATGTACATTTCAATCTCATCCAATAAATTTTTCTTCTTGAAAAGGTATCATTTGTATTAAAAATTTTAAGTCATTCAATTTTTTTTTCTTTTGAACCTACATCTAAACTCACTGAAGGAGCATAAACACTTATAACATTAAAAATCATAGTATCAACAACAAAATCAAATATCAATCAAATAAAAAATTGATGATAAACCCCTGGTGATAATCACCATGCCTGATTTTCTCTTCCCTCTCTTGATTTGAGATTTAAATTGTTTGTATTCTGCTTGGATTCAATCTCTTGATTGAAGTAGAGGTAGAATTGGATTTAGGAGAGAATTATAAAGAGAAAAAAAGTGAGTTTATAGGAGAATTGCGTCATGAATATTGATTCCTAGCAACAGAGGGGGTAGAGAGAGAGAAGAAGAAGAAAGATAAAAATGGGGGAGGGGCGGTGAAATAAACCATAGAAAGCTATGAAAGAGATATGAGAGAATAATAAGAGGGAATGTTGATTCAAGGGTCCTCCATTCATGTGCAATCAATCACACAACTTCATATATGGTTTACATGCATGCCACTGAGTTTTAATGTGATTACATGCCCAACACCCAAATCTTTGAATTTATTTAAATAATATTCTGACCTCTAAATAAAAATAAAGAGCCATTAATACTAATCTAAAATGAAACACCCAATTTTATGCATATATTTTGAAGCATTTAAAACCAGGGTGTTATATAAATAAATTCAATGCAATGTATGTAAATCCCCTATAAAAATTCTATTGAAGAGTCGTTGGATCAATAAAGTTTATAAAAAGAAAATTAGATACCACAAATTTATACTTCTCAAGGATTCATATGCAAAAAAAAAGAAAGAACGAAACCATGCATTGCTCCTTTGGCATCAATCGGACNTTCTATTGAAGAGTCGTTGGATCAATAAAGTTTATAAAAGGAAAATTAGATACCACAAATTTATACTTCTCAAGGATTCATATGCAAAAAAAAAAAAAAACGAAACCATGCATTGCTCCTTTGGCATCAATCGGAGAGCTCTAAATAATCAAATGACAGATAGTAAAGGCTAATTTTTATGCAATTATTTATTTCCTTTTTTATTTTAAAATTTGTATATAATTAGCCATTAAAAAAAATGAACAAGCTAAGCCTTTTCATCCATTTATTCTACTATAGATTCAAACGCAGTGAGCCCTTAAAATTCTATTATTTATTTAAAATGAAGATAAATTTAAAATTAAATGCATCTAAAGCTTAAAAAAAATTTTAATATTAAATACTATAATAATTAAAAATAAACCTCAATATAGTCTTGCATTGAATCAAACAACCTCAACAACATGTGCCAAAGGCTTCGCACTATCTCTGTATAAAGGATTTCAAAAAAGGAAAGAGGACCGAATACCAAATTTCATCCTCCCGCCATCCACTAATTTCCAATGAACGTATGTATATATGGGAAAGTGAACTAGCCATTTTTCAGTCTATTTCTCTGCCTCTAGTTAGATAAATCAAACAAGTAAACTGGAATCAAAAAACATGAGAATCCAGCAGGAAAAAAGAATCAAATACCAGAAAACAATAAAACAATCACACAACTCCCGTCTTAAACAATCCCTTGTTCTATCACACTGCAAGAAGTAGAAGACAGACGCCTACTGACAATCAATCCATATGCATATTCATCATTATTATTGACATCCATGCTATGGAAAAGCTGCATACTGAAAAAAAAAAAAGAATAGCAAGAAACTTAAAGGAAAATCTAGCAAGAAAATTAAGCTAATTTAACAGACGTCGTTAAGACAAAACTAAAATCATTATTCTCCACAAAGTCTAGCATAATGATTAAGATCGTCGAAAAAAGAAAAATAATTTCATTATAATATTGTCATATAAAAAATGCAACATAAGTGCAACCCAGAAATTCAAAAAAGCAAACATTTTGTAAAACATGCAAGATGATCAAATTTTGTCTGCAGAAAATAATGGTTTTGAGTGCTCTTATAATTAAGGAAAATTATATTGTACATTTTATTATACCACTTTAAATTATGATTGAAACCCTGGATGCAATTTTTTGAACTGGATGCAAGCTACTTTAATTTGTCGGTTAAGAATTTAGTCATTCCACCGCGTGTTTTTAAAAAAATTCGCTCAATTTTACCAGAAAAAAATGGGAAAAAAAAATACTTACAATAACGAGAAACTATAAATAGTCTTCTCCAGAAGGCACATCATTTTTAACATTATCAACCACTAAGCTTCCTGGAGATTGCTGCTGCCGCTGCTGCAAATTGTGCATCACATGGTGCTGTAAGCCATTAATCCCACCATCACTCCCTCCAGCACCAGAGCTCTCCGTGGGGCTAAGAAACTGGNAAATAATTTCATTATAATAGTCATATAAAAAATGCAACAGAAGTGCAACCCAGTAATTCAAAAAGACANACGGGAGTTGTGTGATTGTTTTATTGTTTTCTGGTATTTGATTCTTTTTTCCTGCTGGATTCTCATGTTTTTCAATTCCAGTTTACGAATTTGAATTATCTAACTAGAGGCAGAGAAATAGACTGAAAAATGGCTAGTTCACTTTCCCATATATGCATACGTTCATTGGAAATTAGTGGATGGCGGGAGGATGAAATTTGGTATTCAGTCCTCTTTCGTTTTTTGAAATCCTTTATAAAGAGATAGTGTGAAGCCTTTGGCACATGTTGTTGAGGTTGTGTGATTCAATGCAAGACTATATTGAGGTTTATTTTTAATTATTATAGTATTTAATATTAATTTTTTTTAAAGCTTTAGATGCCTTTAATTTTAAATTTATCTTCATTTTAAATAAATAATAGAATTTTAAGGGCTCACAGCGTTTGAGTCTATAGTAGAACAAATGGATGAAAAGGCTTAGCTTGTTCATTTTTTTTAATGGCTAATTCTATACAAATTTTAAAATAAAAAAGGAAATAAATAATTGCATAAAAATTAGCCTTTAGCTATCTGTCATTTGATTATTTAGAGCTCTCTGATTGATGCCAAAGGAGCAATGCATGGTTTCGTTCTTTCTTTTTTTTGCATATGAATCCGTGAGAAGTATAAATTTGTGGTATCTAATTTTCCTTTTATAAACTTTATTGATCCAACGACTCTTCAATAGAATTTTTATAGGGGATTTACATACATTGCTTTGAATTTATCTATATAACACCCTGGTTTTAAATGACTTCAAAATATATGCATAAAATTGGGTGTTTCATTTTAGATTAGTATTAATGGTTCTTTTTTTTTATTTAGAGGTCAGAATATTATTTAAATAAATTCAATGATTTGGGTGTTGGGCATGTAATCACATTAAAACTCAGTGGTATGCATGTAAACCATATATGAAGTTGTGTGATTGATTGTACATGAATGGAGGACCCTTGAATCAACATTCCCTCTTATTATTCTCTCATATCTCTTTCATATCTTTCTATGGTTTATTTCACCGCCCCTCCCCCATTTTTATCTTTCTTCTTCTTCTTCTCTCTCTACCCCCTCTGTTGCTAGGAATCAATATTCACGAGGCAATTCTCCTATAAACTCACTTTTTTTCTCTTTATTATTCTCTCCCAAATCCAATTCTACCTCTATTTCAATCAAGAGATTGAATCCAAGCAGAATACAAACAATTTAAATCTCAAATCAAGAGAGGGAAGAGAAAATCAGGCATGGTGATTATCACCAGGGGTTTATCATCAATTTTTTATTTGATTGATATTTGATTTTATTGTTGATATTATGATTTTTAATGTTATAAGTGTTTATGCTCCTTAAGTGAGTTTAGATATAGGATCAAAAGAAAAAATTTTGAATGACTTAAAATAATTAATACGAATGATACCTTTTCAAGAAGAAAAATTTATTGGATGAGATTGAAATGTACATGTTAGTAGAGTGTTTGAAGATTTTAGAAATATTCATGGTGGCTACGGTTTTGGAGTTATTAATGAAGAAGGTTGAACCATGTTAGATTTTTCTTTAGCTTATGATTTTGTTATTGCTAATATTTTATTTAAGAAAAGGGATGAGCATATAATTATTTATAAAAATGAATTTAATAAAACAAAAATTGATAATTTTCTTACGAGAAAAAAGACCATCGATAATGTGACGACTGTAAAGTTATTCCAAATGAAAATTTAAGTACTCAATATTGATTATCAAGTGTAGATTTTAAGATGACAAGCGGAAAGATAAAATTATAATGAAACAGTATTATAAAATTAGATTGAAATGCCTAAAAAAAAATTAATTTTATGAGTAAACTTCAAAATTTTAAGATTTTGGATCTTCATGAAGAAATTAATTCTATCTCGGATGATGTAACAATTATCATTAAACAAGTGACAAAAGATGTACTTGGAGAATAAAAAAAATTATAAATAAAAATAGTTAGTGGAATGATAATGCAAGAAAAGATAAAATATAAGAAGTTTGTTATGAAAATTGTTTTTAATGTAAAAGAATAGAGAACAGTGGAGGATCTAAGAGAACAATTTATATGTTAAGAATTTAAGAGAACAATTTTTGACCCGTAGAGAATCTAAGAGAACAATTTATGACGTTAAAAATTCTACTTTTAATGATATTTATAATTAATTAGATGTTAAAGATGGTGAAAAATATATGCATAAACTTCAAACAGAAAAAATAAAATTAAATATTTAACTCAAATGAAGTCTATTAAATATGAAAATAAATATTGCTTTTCTTAGAAAAATATATTCAACATAGATGGTTGAGATATTTTGATAAACTTTTCAATAAAGTTTCTTAAAATACAATTGATTATAGTGACCTTAATATCGTTAATAATAATAAAAAATATTAATTTTTCAATTAGATTAGCAAAAAGGAATATGACTTTAAAGAAAACTAATTGTGGAAAATCTGTAGTAACTTATGATATCACAATTGAAGTGTGAAAATATTTAGGAGATTTGGGAGTTTCTTGGCTTAATTACTCTTTAATATTATTTTTAAAACTAATAAGATGATTGAGGAACGGAGGAAGAGTAGTTTGGTCCTATTTTTAAGATTAAAGGTGACGTACAAGAGTGTGTAAATTATAGAGGAGTTAAGTTAATATGTGATACATTAAATTATTAGAGAGAGTAATAGAATATAGGTTAAGACGTTATACAAAAAATTCTCATAATCAGTTTGTATCTATGTTGGGCAAGTTTACCATGGAAGCTGTACATTTATTAAGAGGTTTGATGGAGAAGTGCAGAGAGTAAGGAGGATTTAAATATGATATTTATTGATTTAAGAAAGATTATGATAAGACCCCAAGAGAAGTTCTTTGGAGATTTTTAGAAAAAGAAAGGCGTTGATATGACTTATATTCAAATCATAAGAGATTTTTATAATAGAGTTGTTACTTTTGATCAAATAGAAGGAGGGTTGACAAAGTATTTTCCTATTTTAGTTGGATTACATCAGTGACCTGCTTTAAACCCACATCCTTTTGCTTTAGTCATGGATGTTTTTACTGGACATTTACAGGAGGATGTACCTTGGTGTATGCATTTCGATGATGATATCCTTCTTGTGGATAAAACTAGAGAAATAGTTGAGGAAAAGCTTGAATTATTGAGGTTTAAATTAGATTCTAAAGGCCTTCGTTTGAATAGATCTAAAATTGAATACATGAAATGTAATCTTAGTAGTAGTAGATCTAATGACAAATTTGTAACTACGGGTGATCAAATCATTAAAAGGCGTGAATGTTTTAGGTATATCGGGTCTATTGTTCTCAATGTTGTGATATAGATGGGGTTGTTGTTTGTAGAATTCAAGTTAGTCGGTTGAAGTGGAGGAATGTATCGTGCCTATTGTGTGATAGAAAAGTACCACTTATACTTAAAAGAAAAATTTATAAGATGGTGGTGAGATCTGAACTGCTTTATGGCGCAGAATGTTGGCCTTTAAAAGAGAAACATAAAATTGAGTTAAATGTTGCTGAGATGAGAATGCTTAGGTGGATGAGTGGCTTGACACTTAGAGACAAAATACGAAACGAATGTATCCGTGAAAGGGTTGGTATAGCTTCAGTGCCAGACAAGATTAGAGAGAGTCGTCTTATGGTTTGGTCACATTAAATGTCGACCATCTGATGATCTGGTTGGGAGAGTAGATGTTTTAGATTCGACTTATGTTAAGAAAGGGAGAGCTAAACCAAAAAATACTAAGGCATAATGTATAAAAATGATCTTAATTTATTAGAATTAAATGAAAATATAACAATCAATAGGACACAATGGAGAAAAATTATTAATGTAGCCAGCCCCACTTAGTGGGATAATTGCTTGTTGTTGTATATTTTGTGTTATTTCCAACTTACGAAAGGTATTTGCATCTAAAACCTTATCACATTGATCTTTCCATTACGTAACCCCTCGTATGCTACCACCAAATTACAGAAAAGAAGGAAGGAATACCAAGCCTAGCTTCTAACCATATCACTTCATTCATTTATTGCCATGTTACTTTTATTGAAAGAAAAATAACTAAGCTGTATAAATTATGAATAAGACAGACATCACAAATATATAGACTCATCTATGGAGCTACAAAATTCTCCTACTTTGGAATCAACATTATAAACTTATTGGTATGTTCCATCGGTTTGGTAGGATTTTAAGTTTGGAAAATTATTATTGATAAATTTAAGATTTGGGTAATTTATATGCTCGTCATCAATATTAATATAGGCCTACAAAATCATATGTTACACCAATTGGTGTTAGAAATGTTATTTCTTGATGAATGTGAGAATTATTTTTTCAAGGTAACATGTGAAGTAGTTAAGGGATCAAATATTTATCATATATATGACTTTCATGATTGCATACGTAATTATTCATCATCTTATGATGATTACAATAAGTTGTTTTAAAATAAGTTTTATGATCATATTAAGTCATTTTTAGCCATGTGTTACGCCGGTGCCTAGCCTAAGGGCAATTTATTGTTTTATTATTTATTATTGTTTATTGTAAATAGGTCTATTATGCTTAGCTTAGGATTATGGATGAGATTGAGTCTGGTATTTTAAGGTTATAGTTTGAGTTAGGGTTCGAGAGAGATTTCCTATCTGTTGAATTGTAAGAATTGGGAGAGATAGTCTATCTCTCGAAATGTAGATGTTTATACTTCATATGTTGTGTTTTTTGTGTTGTTGAAGAAAACAATTCGTTTTGCCTTAATTTCTGTGTGAAAATTTGTGTCGGTTCCTGTTTACCATTTCAAATTATCATTTGTTATTTATATGTCAAAAGCCATCGTCAATTCCTACCAATCTTGATACATTTTATCACCATTAATATTTTTTTGTTGATTAAATGTTTTATGAAGAATATAAATATTATTAGCAATGTACATTTTATGATATTCTTGTCTATTACCATCTAAAATAACGTTATCATAAACATAAATCGTATCATACAATAGTTTTTTGAAGTCTAAATGTTTAAAACTCTTTGTTGATTTTAGAAGTATAGGCACTTGTGCCATCTCCACATATTCAGAAACCTAATCTTTATGTCATGTTTGTTTGTGAGATTTACTCTTGTGGGGATTTTTGTTTTACATATTAACATGATAAGTCATATGTTTATCCATATATTGCCATAAAATCCTTCCTCAGTTGTGTAAGTTAATTCCATATGCTTCAAGTATGTTGCTTTTTGGTGACCAAAATTACAAGGTATGTTTGTGCTCCCTTTTCTAGCCCTGCCATGTGACTAGGATCATTTTCTATTGTGCTTTGCATGTAAAGATATTTATTGTTTGGCAACTTTCAAATCAATGGACTTTATTTTACTTTTTGGGTTCAAATTGATGATGAAACAGAAGATGCCTATATGATCCATTTCCATTCAATCAAACTTTCAAGAAAAGACTTCTACCTGACACTCTGGTAGAGTAGTTTCTCTTGGGATTCTTATTTCAAGAGATTTATTAAAATTATTATTGTAGTTTTAGGTAATTTAGGATGTTATTGTATATTTAATTTTATTTTATTTTTAAATTTGATGATGTGTTTTTTTTTACTTACCTTCATTTGAATTTTAAACTAGGCGATTTAATATTGTAATCCTAGTTATATAAATAAGAATTCAAGTCTTGTAATTGATTATCCATGATTGATTTGCATTTGAGTCAAGATTCTATTTCTAGTCATTCCTCCCCCTCACCACTTTAAGAAAAATCAAAATTTCCTTGCTTCTTTTCACAACACCCTCTCTCTCTCTCTCTGTCTCTCTCTCTCTCTCTCTCTCTCTCTTCCTTTCTTCTTGACAAATGCAAGGAATCATGATATTGAGTCTCTTATGCTCNCTTTAAAAGAGAAACATAAAATTAAGTTAAATGTTGCTGAGATGAGAATGCTTAGGTGGATGAGTGGCTTGACACTTAGAGACAAAATACGAAACGAATGTATCCGTGAAAGGGTTGGTATAGCTTCAGTGCCAGAC
The DNA here is from genome assembly GCA_002079205.1 of Phalaenopsis hybrid cultivar. NCBI lineage: Eukaryota > Viridiplantae > Streptophyta > Magnoliopsida > Asparagales > Orchidaceae > Phalaenopsis > Phalaenopsis hybrid cultivar. The sequence goes on along the minus strand of JXCR01139833.1, from coordinate 33,988 downwards.
AAGATTAGAGAGAGTCGTCTTATAGATGGTTTGGTCACATTAAATGTCGACCATCTGATGTTCCGGTTGGGAGAGTAGATGTTTTAGATTCGACTTATGTTAAGAAAGGGAGAGCTAGACCTAAAAATACTAGGGCATATTGTATAAAAATGATCTTAATTTATTAGAATTAAATGAAAATATAACAATCAATAGGACACAATGGAGAAAAATTATTAATGTAGCTGGCCCCCCCACTTAGTGGGATAATGGCTTGTTGTTGTATATTTTGTGTTATTTCCAACTTTCGAAAGGTATTTGCATCTAAAACCTTATCACATTGATCTTTCCATTACGTAACCCCTCGTACGCTACTACCAAATTACAGAAAAGAAGGAAGGAATAACAAGCCTAGCTTCTAACCATATCACTTCATTCATTTATTACCATGTTACTTTTATTGAAAGAAAAATAACTAAGCTGTATAAATTATGAATAAGAGAGACATCACAAATATATAGACTCATCTATGGAGCTACAAAATTCTCATACTTTGGAATCAACATTATAAAATTATTGGTATGTTCCATTGGTTTGGTAGGATTTTAAGTTTGGAAAATTATTATTGATAAATTTTAGATTTGGGTAATTTATATGCTCGTCATCAATATTAATATAGGCCTACAAAATCATATGTTACACCAATTGGTATTAGAAATGTTATTTCTTGATGAATGTGAGAATTATTTTTTCAAGGTAACATATGAAGTAGTTAAGGGATCAAATATTTATCATATATATGACTTTCTTGATTGCATACGTAATTATTCATCATCTTATGATGATTACAATAAGTTGTTTTAAAATAAGTTTTATGATCATATTAAGTCATTTTTAGCCATGTGTTACGCCGGTGCCTAGCCTAAGGGCAATTTATTGTTTTATTATTTATTATTGTTTATTGTAAATAGGTCTATTATGCTTAGCTTAGGATTATGGATGAGATTGAGTCTGGTATTTTAAGGTTATAGTTTGAGTTAGGGTTCGAGAGAGATTTCCTATCTGTTGAATTGTAAGAATTGGGAGAGATAGTCTATCTCTCGAAATGTAGATGTTTATACTTCATATGTTGTGTTTTTTGTGTTATTGAAGAAAACAATTCGTTTTGCCCTAATTTTTGTGTGTAAATTTGTGTCGGTTCCTGTTTACCATTTCAAATTTATCATTTGTTATTTATATGTCAAAAGCCATCGTCAATTCCTACCAATCTTGATACATTTTATCACCATTAATATTTTTTTGTTGATTAAATGTTTTATGAAGAATATAAATATTATTAGCAATGTACATTTTATGATAGTTATGCTTATGATTNGATCATCACAAAGCAGTTTTAAAGGGGGTTCTTCCAACTCTTTCCATTGAAGCTTATCTACAGAGTTGCGAGTTTTAATGTTGTAAATACCATAGAATTGGCAGGTTAGCAGCTATGTAGTTATGATTCCAACCAGAAGAATCATTCAAAAGATTGAAACGATTGTTAGATTGGAACTGAAGCGAGTTGATGGTTGAGTTATCAATAACCTCCCAAACACTTTTGCCCTAAAACCATGCGTCCCAAAGCAGCATAATATTAGTTCCATCACCTAGAATAGGAAAGGGTTGCTTAATGTCTCATGCAAGTTGGAGCAACCAAAAATGTGCGTCTAGGCGCCAATAAATTGGCGCTTAGGCGCCGATCTCTCGGGAATAAGAGCAGCGCCATGGTGCCAGCCTTAAAAATGCTTGAAATGTAATCCCCCACTTGGAGACAAAGCACCGAGCACCAGTTCTCTGTACCTATACCTCCATCTGAATCGCCTTCATAGACATGTACCGTTGTCACTTATTGTGACTCTCCCCCGGTCTCAACCTTCATGAAAACCAACTGAAGCCAAACACAACTTCAGTTTCTCAACAGTCATCACATTCGTCAACATATTTGCAAGATTTTAGTTGTATGTTTCTTTCCAGTAATAACTGTTCATCATCTAGAAGAGATCGATTGAAACGATATCTCAGCTGGATGTGTTTCGTCCTTGACATACAAATCCGTTCTTAGCAAGATGAATCATACTAATACTGTCACTATAGAGTTTTCCAATCTCCTGCTCCTTGGCCAATTCTGTTATGAAGTTATGTAGCAAAATCATTTCCTTGCTAGTCTTAGTGATAGCAATATATTCAGCCTCTGTAGCTGAAAGTGCAACGATCTTTTTGCAACATGGAAACCCAATTTACTACTGCGTTCCCGAATGTGAAGATATATTCCGTTGTACTTCTCTTACCATCCACATCTCTTGCTAGGTCTGAATTTATGAATCTTTGTAGATTGGTCTTTGCACTTCCATAACAAAGTGCCTTGTTTACTGTTTCTCTCAAATGTTGTGAAAAACGGAGACAAAAACGAAGAACCAAATCGAGAAAAAATGTAAAATAGAAAACAACGAAACACAGATTTACGTGATTCGACAAATTGCCTACGTCCATGGAGCTGTCGAGGATTTTACCAATTTAAAGAAATTACATTGTCGAGCGCATCGACATTTACAAAGAAAAACTCTCTATTTTTTTTCTCTCTCCTCTCTCCTCTCTCCTCTCTCCTCTCTCATCTTTCTCCTCTCTCTTCCCAGCCCACTTGAGAAGAAGGATTAAAAAAAGGGAAAAAACAGACTTTTGTTTCCCTGCAAGTCGAAGGAAAGAGGAAAGAACAAACGCAAAGTTTCTTTTCAGTCTGAAGGGAAAAGAAAAGTGATTAGCTTTTCTTTCTTTTTCCCTTTGCACACTTCAGCCGAAAGAGAGGTGTCTGTATCTCCCTACTAGCTGAGCTTTTAAAGGCTTCCCGTTCGACCCATAAGGCAAGGATCGCGACGCGGGATCGTGTGGAGGAGCGCGAGAGAATGTTTGTGGAGATCTTCACGCGGCCACGCGGTTCAGCGGAGAGAGATGCGGGATTAGCAATTTAAGAAAGTTTAGACTTTCCTTTGTCTCAGATTTGGTAGAAGCAGGAGCAGTCCAAACAAGGAAAAATCAGCATTTTAATTTCTTCCTGATTTCAATGGACCGACTCCACCTTCCCAAACAATTCTCCTACTTTGAGACTGAGACATTGACTATATCATCCACTAACTCCATCGCTCTTTTCCTCAAACTTGATATCCTCTACCTCTGCAACTTAAAGCCTCTGTCTTCACGCTAGAAGACCAACTGAAGCTGCACACAACTTCAATTTCTCAAAAGTAACACTTTTAGTTGACATATCACCGTGAACTTAGCCTTGTACCTCCAATCTCTGTCATGGATTACTCATGAATCTGCTTACAACTCTCACTGCATAAGCAATATCCTGCATCAGCTGAAAACGTTTTTCAACAAGTCCAACTTTATACCTCTTGCTGTCATCAAACACAGTTTTCACCCAGTACACCTATTTATTATGCAATGCATTCTTCATTAGAAGAAGTTCTGTTAGCTTCCAAGTCTGATTCCCTGATAGAGATTTCGTCTCCTCTTTTTTGGTCAGCTCCAACTTGCTCGAATTCTTATCTTGCAAGATTTCTTTATAATTTTGTGGTTCCTGCCTTTGGCGCTCTGCTACCTTTCAGAAAATTGACTTTCTTCTGCTGCCCCATAATGCACTTCTGGCTCATGTGTCCACGCCTAAGTAAACCTGTAGTCATATATAGTGTTAGTTTTTTTATCCCGAGCTAGTATTAGTGCTCCTTTAGTAACCTTCTAGGTACTATCTGAGAACACTATTGAATGCCACCCTCATTGAGCTGCCCAACAATAATGAGGTTTTTCTTCATCTCAGAAACATGCCCGACTTTTTATTTGCTTTTGTTAGAGAGTGCAATATCAACGTCTCTCATCTCCACCACATTTAGAGCTTTTTCATCACCAAGATGTACCTTCCCAAAATCGCCTGAAACATAAATTTGCATCAGCTTTCGATGGGAAGATATATGGAAGAAAGCCTCTGAATCCAATATCCAGTCATGGACAAGACTGTGAACTGCCAGCAATAGCACATCCTGTATTTCTTCAGTTACAACATTAACGCTATCATTCTTCTTATTTTTAGTATTCCTGCAGTTCATTTTTATGTGGTCAGCCTTGCTACAATTCCAGCAGGTTACTTGTTGACCAAACTTTGATTTTGATTTTCCTTTGTTTGAGTTCGTCTTGTGATTTTCCTCTGGAATCAACAATTAGTGCCGAACTTGAACCCGAGGTCTCGCTAGGAGTTTAAACTAAGCAAATCCTAGCGAACAAACTCTGATTTTGACGATAGTTCCTTAGTTTGAAGTGACTATCATCTTGGTGTTGCTAAGCAAATACAAACTCTGATTTTGACAATAGTTCCTTAGTTTGACAAAGGAAAGTTCTTCAACTGTATTTGCTCTGCATCAGAGTTTGACGATAGTTCCTTAGTTTGAAGTGACTACCTAATGGAGGGTAAACTAGTTTTGCTTCACTTATCCCGAACCTCTGGAGGATCTTCTCAACATACTTTGCTTAAGACAACTTTAGTGTTCCTATACTTCTGTCCCTATTGATTCACATTCTGAGGACCTTTCTGGTTGGACCTAAATCCTTCATCTCGAACTCACTCGATAACTGATTCTTCAAGTTCCTAATTTTCTCTATATCTGCTCCTGCAATCAACATGTCTTCCACATAGAAAGAAACAAAATATAACAATTATCGAAGTATTTCTGCCGGACACTTCATATATCCATTATCTGACATAAATCTACCAAATCTTTTGTACCACTGTCTCGGGATCTGCTTCAAGTCATGGATGCTCTTCTTCAATTTGCAGACCAAACCTTCTTTGCCTGAAAATTTGTAATCTTGTGGTATCACCATGTATAGCTCCTCCAGATCTCCATGTAAGATAATTATTTTTACATCCATCCGCTCCAGATTTAGATCTTCCTTTGCTACTATACTCAACATAACCCCTGACAGTCGTCATCTTCACCACTAGGGAGAACATCTTTATGTAATCCACTCCTTCCTTCTGTTGTAAATCCTTCACAAGAAGTCTTGCTCTATAGCACTTGCTATCATCTGACTCCACTTTCAGCTTGTAGACTCGTTGTGTAGTGCTCTTTTGCCATTTGGTAGTACTGTCAAATCTCAAGTTTGATTCGACTCCAAAGTTTGCATTTCTTCATCCATGGAGAGCTTCCATTCCCTTGAATCTTCAAGTTGAGTGGCCACCTCAAAGCACTTTGGTTCACCATTATCAGTTATGAACAAATAGTGTAAAGAAGGAGAATACTTTTTGTATGTGCTGTTTCACTCTGCTAGATCTCCTGAATTTTTTAGCAGGCGACTGAGAAACTTCCAACGCTCCTTCTGTTGAGCACTTATTGTTTCTTCATTTTTCTGATCACAAATATCTTTTATCTTCACTTATCTGGATTCTTCAGAAGTAGTTGACGGACTGTCCTGTGTTTCGACACTGTACTTGTACATCGACATTTCGTTAAAAGTGATGTCCCTGCTTCTGATGAATTTCTAATTTTGATTCTGATAATCCTAGAACTTAGACTCAAACTCATCAAAATCATATCCAAGGAATGTGCACTTGACAGATTTTGAGTCATGCTTGCTCTTGGACCTTGCATTTGCATGCACATATGCAGAACACCCAAATACTCTTAAATGAGATAAACATCTTTTTGTCACTCCAATCTTCTTTTGGTATGTCTTCCTTTTAAGATACCGATGAACTACGACTCTCAGGTAAATTGTAGTGTTTACTACTTCCGCCCAAAACTGTTTTGGCAAGTCTGCATGTAGTCTTATGCTTCTAGCACATTCCGCGATTGTTTTGTTCATGGGCTCAACTACACCATTCTGCTGCGGTGTTCTTGGGACAACGAACTCTTATTTGACCCCCTTTGTATCACAAAAATTCATGAACTTCTGATTACGATACTTACCCACATTATCTGATCTGAGACACTTCAGCTTCAAATCTGTCTCATTTTCTATTTTACTCTTTCATTTCTTAAAGACTTTAAATACATCAGATCTATGCTTTAAAAAATAAACTCATATTTATCTCGTGTGATTATCAATACTTGTGATAAAATAGCGAGAACCTCCAATTGACTAAACCGGAGGACCCCATACATCAATATGCACTAACTCCAATTTCTTTGATTTCACCACTGACCCGCACTTAGAGAAAGAAACTTTCTTCTGCTGGTCATATATACAATCTTCACAGAAATTCAAATCAACTCATTTCAAATCCTGTAGCTTTTTTTTTGAAAGTACAGATTTCATTCATTTCTCGCTCATATGGCCAAGCCTACAGTGCCACAAACTTGCATCCACCCAGGTTTCAACCACATCAATGAAATCAACCATTTCATTGATCTGATAAAAGGTGCATTTAATGTTGCCCGGAGCCATCATCAATATCCCCCTGGTCGCCTTCCACGAATCGCTTGTGAAAGTAGTTGTGAGTCTTAATTTTGTCATCTGGCTTACAGAGATAATATTTCTTCAAATTTGGAACATTTCTTACTTCAGTAAGCTGTCAGACTGTTCCATTCGACAACTTGATATCAACATCACCCTTTCTTATTGTACTGCAGATCTTGTTATGTCCCAAGTAAACTCTCTCTAGATCACTTTGTGTGTAGTTTTTAAATACATGNTATGATGGAAGAGATTGGCTAATGCTCAAAATATGTACATTTGTTGGCAAAAAGATGAACCAATAAGTCAAATATTAAGATATGTAAAAAGAACATAGGGGAAAGAGAAAGTTAAAACTGACATGTCTACAAAATATAAAAAATATTTGCATAAAACAAATCAACACCTATGTATTACTTGATAGAATGTGTCAGGAAAAAACAAATGTCACAATGTTCAACTTTCTAATATAGGAAGTGACTAGCTAGCCCTCCATAATTAAATCATATCTATCCAAAATTAGCCCTAGAGCCATGACATTAATTTAGAACCTTTGAGCTATTGCATAAGTCAGATACTCTTATATGTTCTAAAACACTATAGTTGCAACTTCAGTTCTATTGAACTTGTATTTATTTAGAACTTTATGCAAGGGCCATAAGATTAATAAGCCCGCATGACAATCCTTTCTATATGAAGATTTTAATGTAATCTCATTTGGTGCATGAAAAGTTCTTCCTCGACATATGGAGGAAAGAAGAAAAGAGAAACCATAAGAAAAGGGGAAGACGGAAGTCGGAAACCGAAAATGCTTACAAGACAGGGAAGGCAAAGAGAAGAGAAGAAGAGCTTTGATCCTTTATATGTCAGGGTTTTGTTGTTCTAGCAATGGAGAGCTTCGAGCTGCGTTCTAGACTGCGCCTTCGACCGCGACATGCTCATAGGGAAGAAATTAAAATGCCGTTTCACATGTAAAACGCGCGAATCGGCTCACCGATTTATTAGTTGAGCCATCGGTTCAACCGATTTTCTACTGCTCAAAGGCTGAAAGAATTATTTTGGGGTAACCGCATGGGGCCGGCTGCTGATTCACAATCAAATTGATTGAGCTTGCCGGTCCAACCCAATTTTTAAAATAATAATAATATATCCAAACAATACCCCGTTAACTAGAGAAATATTTGTTTAATCTAACGTACGCAGAGCAGCGTACATCGGTAGGTTATGGAGAATGTATTGAAGGATTATCTGTGTGATAGCGATGTAACCTCATTATAACATACATATAACTTAAATAGAAACCCTAGAAATGCGCTGTAACCTCATTACTGGTTACAGCTAGCCAGCTTACGGTAAGCCAACAGTCTCCGCGATTCAGCTCCCGCTGGACCTTTTTACAGCAACGGCCTTGCCCTAGATCTTCTGTTGACCTAGGTGTTAAACCCAAGTAATATGAAATGGGGCAAACCTCTGAACATTCAGGGGTTTTTAGTGTAACAGTAATGAAATTTCATTAGGCCGACCAAAGCTGCCGGTACTTTGGTTACGGTAAAGATGAAGCGAAAGAAATGGAAGGAGGCTGAGGAGGAAACCCTAATCAGCGCCTACGCGGAGCTTGTCTCCTCCTGCGGTAAAATCTCGCAGCTGCGGACGCGTGAGAAGAAATTCCAGCCCATTGCTGATCGTGTCAACTCGCTTCATCATCTCTGCGACGCCACCGCCTTCCCCTTCCGCTGGTCATGGAGGGACGTCTCTATCAAGATCCAGAACATGCGTCATCAGTACATCGGCGTCAAGCTCAAGCTTTCTTCATCCTCCGCAGCCGAAGGTCCTGATTTGGATCACGGCCTCCAACTCTGGCCGNATGGAGGGACGTCTCTATCAAGATCCAGAACATGCGTCATCAGTACATCGGCGTCAAGCTCAAGCTTTCTTCTTCCTCCGCAGCCGAAGGTCCTGATTTGGATCACGGCCTCCAACTCTGGCCAAACTTCCTCCGCTACAAGGCCGTCTTCGGCGACATAGACCCCCATCCATCCGCTTCCTCATCCTCCTCAGCTTCAGCCTACGCCTCAGCTGCCTCCGACGACGGTAAAATTGAAAACTTGGGTAAGATGGTGGCGGAACTTGGGGTGGTGCTGGTGGGGCGAGAGGAGACTCGGAGAGAGAGAGAGGGCTGTGATAGGGAGTGCCGGCGTCAACGTGGGAGTGAAATGGAGGCATTGGCAGCGNATTGTCATTTTTAAATCGTAAGCTAATTTGATAAAGTTAAATATTTATTTAAGGTTGATGGTATCCATACAAGCTTTGCCTCATTTACCAACGCGATAAATCATGAATATTCTTTAATGCTTTATGTTGCAACGTAATCAAGAACAATAACATACATAAGATACGTTGCAAGGACAAATGACAATAATATCAAGTGCATTCACATTAAGGAGATGTATATTTTATGGTTTTGGTAATCTATTAAAGATATTTTTGATGGAGCAATGAATTAGATTAAAGTTGTGGAGTACTCGTATTGTTCCTAATTATAATGGATTGCATTAAGTATCTACTTTAATTTTGTATATTTTATATATTAACATGAATTATAGATTGCATTTTTTCTAGACATTCATATTTCATTGATTTGATAAGCTATTAAAATGCGCAAGTTGTTGTGAAGTATAATGCTTTCAATTATAAATTAATGTTTAAATTTATTTTTCCTCTTATATATCTTATCATGTCTATATATTTTTTTCCGATGATATTGTGTTATGTTAGGCATTGTCATGAATTTGTTATATTCAAGATATTTGAAAATGTGTGTTTCAATTTTCATTTCATATATATATGCATATTGTTTATTATTATATTAATAATTATATAATACTTAAATTAGAATGGATTTTCTGGAAGTCAGCATGTTATTTTGACGTAAGTTATTCGAGAAAAAGTAAATATAGTGTTGAATCATTTTAGTGAATTTAAAGGTCTTGGTGGAAAAAAATAGTATAAACGCTTGCATTGTGGGATTATATACAAATGTGGATGAATTAACATAATGAAACAACACCTAGCTGGGGTGAAGGGTAATATTGCTGCATGCAAAAAAGTATGACATGCTATACATTATCAGATGCAAGAGAATTTAAAATAAATATATAAAAAAAATTAGGCAAATAATGAAGAAAGTATAAGTTTAAATCATGATTTAGTTTGAAGAAGAGAGAGTTTCTAATTCTTTCTCCAAAGAATAAGTTTCAACTACACATGATAAAGGGTTTGATAAAGAAAGGAGAAAGATGAAATATGAAATAAAAATTATTTTGCTTAAAAAATAGAACCAGGTTCACAACCATATATCAAAAATGTATTAATATCTAAAGACTTTGTACATCGAGCTTACTTGGTGATAGCTAGATGGCTTTTTTTATTATTGCATACTGTTAGCAACAATTGTAGGGTGTCCACTTATATGACTCGCGGTAGTTTACGACCTGTCTGTAATGTCCAATAGTTCAGACACCCACCCGAGATCTTTTTGGTACATGTTGAGGGGCACCTAGCCGAAGTCGTTTTTCTAGACTTTGGTTTTCACTTAGACGAAGGTCGGTCGACATTTTGTTCATCGGGCCACTCTGATTTGGTCAACATATATTATTTGTCGTGCCGCGTGCGAAATTGGCTCAAATTGGTCTGATTGTCAGGGAAGCTTGTTTCGATGACCCCGGACAGCGAAATGGACCACACGAGTGCGTCCGAAATGTCAATTTCAGCATAGAGGGACGTTCATTTCGCTACGGCTTCGTGAGCGAATCAAAAATATATGAATTATCATTTTATATTCAATCGTCAAAAAAGTTATCCAGATGACCTCAGATGACAAAACGACCACATTGGTGTGTTTGAAACATTGATATCATCTAGGAAAGACGTTCATTTTGCTGCGAGGAGGTGTTCGGCGATAAATGAGCTATATATATATATATGTGTGTGTGTGTGTGTGTGTGTGTTTGTTTAAACCTACGCATGGAGAACATGTTGCTCTCTCAATCTCCTTTATGATAATCATTATCATTATAATAATATAATATATAAAAAAATTGATAATAATAAAAGGAGATCCACGCTTATGCTAGGGAGATAAAAAAAANATCTGACTTATGCAATAGCTCTAAAGGTTCTAAATTAATGTCATGGCTCTAAGGCTAATTTTGGATAGATATTATTTAATTATGGAGAGCTGGCTAGTCACTTCCTATATTAGAAAGTTGAACATTGTGACATTTGTTTTATCCTGACACATTCTATCAAGTAATACATAGGTGCTGATTTGTTTTATGCAAATGTTTTTTTATATTTTGTAGACATATCAGTTTTAACTTTCTCTTTCCCCTATGTTCTTTTTACATAACTTAATATTTTGACTTATTGGTTCACCTTTTTGCCAACAAATGTACATATTTTGAGCATTAGCCAATCTCTTCCATCATAACTTATGTAAGTACTATTTCACCCCATGTAATATAGCTAAATCTTTATTTATTATTCATAGGTGTACCACATATATATTTTAACCTTCCAATTCCTACCATGCTTAGTTTTGTGCATGTAACTTTTATCAAATGTTTAGATCTGTATAAAGATAACTAGTCAATTGAATTTTATAAAATATATTTGTGAGTCACCCTGAGATT
>JXCR01139833.1:0-12035 GCA_002079205.1 Phalaenopsis hybrid cultivar | reverse complement strand
GAGGCTGGCCGGCATGGGAGGACTGCCCGCGGGTTCAACCGACGAGGATGGGAGCTTCAGGGGGATCTAGAGCGAAAAGAGGTGTGGCTGGTAAAGCTTCCGCCACCTCCGCGAGCAGTGCATGGACCTGCGATAAATCCAGGAGAGAGAGGAGCGATCCAATTTTTTTATCATTATTATTTTTTTTTGTTGGGTTTCCACTTGAAGAGACATGTAGATTAGAAAAATAGGATAGCTTTGTCTTTTTTTATATATATTTCTTAAACATTACCTGTGAGATTAGGTAACGAAGAGAGAGAAAATTGCATGTGTGATCTTCTCCCTGTGAGCTAAAGCAAGATATGATTTTTTTATTTTTTTGTTATATTATTATAAAAAGAGTATTATTAATATTATTATTATTTTTCAATACATGTGACAATTTTTTTATTTTCTGCTCTCAGACGTGAGAATAATATATATTTTCTCTTTTTTTTTATACAGAATAATATAATATAATATTATAGTATTATATAATAATATTATTAATAATATTATTATAATTATCCTTAGTGCATTTTTAGCTCGTATGCGTCCTCGCAGCAAAGTAGACGTCCTTCCTTGCTAAAATCGACGTTCTGGATGCGTTGGTGCAGTCTGTTTTGTCATCCGGGTTTATTCGGATCATTTTTTTGACTATCGTGTCCAAAACGATAATTTGCACATTTTACCCCGCCCACGAAGCCGCAGCGAAGCGGACGCCCTCCGTAAGTGAAATCAACTCTCCGGATACATTAGTTAGTTATGTTTCATCATCCGGGGTCATATAGACCACTTCGTCAAGCGATCAGGCTAATTCGAGTCAAAACCACGCGCGGAGCACCACATAAATATTTTTCGCCATGATCAGAATCGTCCGACGTGTCAAATGTCGACCGGCCTTCACCTAAGAGAAAGCCATAGTCTAACAAAATGACCCCGACTACGTGCCCCTCAACACACGTCAAAAAGGTCTCAGGTATGTGTCTGAACTATCGGATATTATAGTCGAGCCGTAGACTATCCCGAGTCATACAGGTGGACACCCTACACTCACGCCATAAAAAATTGATGCCAACAAAGGACCCCCAACAAGTATGCTGCGCAGTCAAGGCACAGTGCACTTGTTGGAAGATGTTCAATTTTTTATCAAGCTCAGGTTAGTAATGAAGCTACTCTGCCTAAGCGATCAAAAAGAGCCAAGTACCCCAAGAAGGGAAAGCCACGAGAGCCAAATCCACTTTTAGGAGGATGGGGAGGAATGCACATGGGACTTACATCCGCTCTACCAATGGGTTCAGAGGCCGTAGAGCATGACCCAGAAAAGTGGTTCGGAGGCCGTAGAGGCATGACCACGCTCAGTAGGTTCAGGGGTCGTAAAGACATGACCTACGAATGAGTTCAGGGGTCGTAGAGGCATGACCCAGCATTGTGGTTCAGGGGCTGTAGAGGCATGACCACGCCCGGTAGGTTCAGGGGTTGTAGAGACATAATCTATGAATGAGTTCAGGGGCCATAGAGACATGAATCAACATTATGGTTCAGGGGCCATAAAGGCGTAACCACAAAGAGAAATAGGTTCAGAGGTCATAGAGGCATGACCTAGGGGTGAGTTCAGAGGTCATAGGGACGTGACTCAACTTGGTGGTTCAGGGGCCGTAGGGGCATGAGCACACAACACTGAGGGGTTAGACCCTTGAATGCCTGCGCTTCATCAATGAGGACTGTTAGGCTACACATCACTCATGTTAGAAGGTAGGTTGGCTATGAAGCCACCCGTCACTTTAATGAGGAATGTCATGGGGACTTATATCGCTCACTAAGCGGTAACAGGTTGACTAGATCGAGAAGGAATGCTGTAAAGTTCACATCTGAGGACTATTCCGCGTTGATCAGTTAGGAAGGAGAGCCAAGGGACTATGATCCCTCTTGCGAACTGATCGAGATGTGTACCTCAACACCCGCACTCCATCAATGAGAACTGTCATGTGGATTTTACGTCGCTTATGAGAGGAAGGAAGGTTGGCTGGAAAGCCTCCTGTCACTTTAATGAGGAATGCTATGGGGCCTCACATTGCTCATTAAGCTGTAACAGGTTGACTAGATCAAAAGGAGAATGCCCACGGACTTCGTCTCTCCTTTGAGTACTAGTCCGCATTGATCAGTTAGGAAGGAGAGCCATGAGACTCTGATCCCACCTGCGAACTGATCGAGGTGCGTGCCTCAACACCCGCACTACATCTGTGATGAATACTAAGAGTTTTACATCATCACCTGAGACGTAGAAAAGGTTGGCTAGGAAGCCGAGCAACAAAGCTAAATCGTCGAATGACGAGATGTTCTCATAAAAGAACAGACTAGAATGTCGTGCGGTCGGAGAAGCACTAAAGTCGGATGGCTGAGAAGCCAAAATTGGAAACATCATCCATGAGGAATGCACTTGAGACTTATATCCGCTCTAGACAGAGGGTTCAGAGGCCGTAGAGGCGTGATCCTGAAACAACCAAGGTGTTAGAACCCTTAACGCCTACGCTATGTTCATGAGGAGTGTCGTTGGGCCTTACATCACTCTTTGAAAGGTACGCAAGTTGGCTAAGAAGCCCAACATTAAAGCTGAAATGTCTAACAACAAGATGATCTCAAAAAAGGACCAATTAGAGCATTGTGTGGTCCAAAAAGCATCGAAGCAGGTGGCTATAGAGCTGAAAAAGTCAAAAGACAAGATGTCCTCATAATAGAGCAGACTCTAAGGTCGTAGGGCACGAGGCACATCAAAGTATATGGCTATAGAGCCAATAGAGTTGTCATGAGACGAAACACCCTCATAAAAAAACCAACTAGAACATCATAAGGTTTGAGAGGTGTCAAATGCTAGTTGAGCAAAGCAATCTAGCAATCTGAGACAGGTCGGTATGGTCGAACAAAGCGGTCCTCACCGTACACAACGTCCTGATATCATTAGATATCAAAATATCACGACCGGACATGGATCGATTGACCAGCCAAAATAGTCTAAACTAATGCGACATGTCTCTTAACGAGGTGATGAAAATCAACCTAGTCAAAATAACTACCGAAGGGGGTCAAACGAACACAGCGATCCAACCTCATAATACCTTACAGACTTGTGCGAGGTAACTCTTGCTAGAGAGTTTTGTGGGTGTGAGAATACCTATCTTAAGCATGAACTAATTGGACTAGCATAGAGCTAGGATTAGTTCAACATGCAACCTGACATGGTGAATAGAATTAGCAAGTCAATTATCAAATAGGGCAGGAGATAGGTATTCTTCCTATGCATGTAAAATGGTACAGGAGATATGTATCCTGGCCATGCATTAAGTGAGCAAGTACATGCTTGAATAACCTAAAGTAACATGCTAGAAGTGTGGTCGAACATCTAAGAGTTACGACGAAACATGGATCAGTAGTAAAATCGATACAACATGTTGCTTGATATGGTAGTCAGAACCAACCAAAGAGATCGAGACAAAGACATGGTTACATGACCAGGATGGTCTAACCATAGGAGTGCTTCTGTGAGCACTAGCAAAGCAACTTTTGCTGAGGATCTATGAATCTATCATTACACTAATACAACATGGCATTCAACGTGGCGGATAGAACCGACCCTGGTAGTCAACGAAAAACAACAGGGTTATATGACCTAAAACGATTTAACCACCGAGTGCATCATGAGCTCTAGCGATATAACTCTGACTGATGAGTTTTTGCAGGTGTTAGAATACCCGACTTAAGCATGGACTAATCGAGCTAGCATGGATCTCAGATTAGTACAACATATGACAAGACATGGTGAGTAGAATCAACCAAGTCGAAGAAATCGCTGAAGAGGCGATCTCAAAGTGTACCCACGGAAGACTCACGTTGGGGATACCTTAAAGGTTCTGCCAATGCTTCGTGGGGACTTAAACGTCTCATTCTAAAGTGGTGAACAAACTCAAACCAATCAAAAGATGCATAAAAAAGGTGTTGGATGCATAGAGCGATCCAACCTTGTGACACTTAGGCATGATCTTAGCAAACTGACCCTCAGTAGGGATTTCAGGTGATCTCTCTTTTGGAATTCCATATGGCCCTTAATAGGGAATCTTGTTCTGCGGGCATAAAGATACACATCCTATACATGGTCTAATCAAGGCTACACAGTGCGACACACACTTCAAGGTGGCGAGCAAAGTCGGTCAAATCGGTCAAAATACCGTAGAGGTATCGAGGAGGGTCGGATGTGAAATGTCTAACCCCGGGGTGCTTTTAATAAGCCGCAACTAAGCATAGTCCCCCTTGGTGATTTCCTCTAAAACAAGTAAAGTATTCTTTGTCAAGGAAAACATGACAACCCGATCGGGCATTGAGGATCCCAATTAGGCACAAATCAGCTATGTAAGTGAGTGTTCTAACTGATACCACATGCCTACTGCCAAAATAACGAATTACTCAAATCAGGTGGACTGAGTGGTCCAACCCATATGGGATATCTTGACCAGGATTCTGTGAAGCGAGACTCTCAATAGGGACTCCTCAAAATTGATAAGGTAATTCTTGTCAGAAGGGCAGCACGAAGTAATCAGACCCAATGATTGGATGAACACAATAGCTCATCTCAGAAAAGCGTCCCCCAATGAGGATTCCTCAAAGNCCAGTGATTGGATGAACACAATAGTTCATCTCAGAAAAGCGTCCCCCAATGGGGATTCCTCAAAAACTAGCGGAGTAGCTCTTATATGAGGGAAACAAAAGCAGCCCAACCTGTAGAAGTGGCTTTGTTAACACACCTGACGATGTGACCCAACTGGGGGTTTTTCATGCGGGTTTGAAAGTACTCCGCTTAGGCACATATCATCTATGTAAGTTGAGTGTTGTAGCCAATATGACATGCCTCTTCCCAACAAAGCGATGAGGATTGCTCATATGGTGGGGATGCAGAGAGGGGGTTAGACTACGATGATGGTCTACCCATAAAAATGTCTAGACTATAAGCTAAACCACTTCCAAAGAAGGATCTCAACTGCATTCGTTCAAAACAAGCGGGATAAACACGTACTTCACATTCATAAGGATGAACGGGGCATGTATATCAACCATACTCATGACGGGCGGGAGTGATAGTCTTCAGACCCTGCATAGAGCGGACCAATGAAAGACAAAGTAAGAGAAAAGCAAGGCTTCTCTTATAGAGATTGGTGGCTCCACCAGGTATAAGACGCCCGTAGGACTTCCACTATGCCCGAAATGCGAGCCGACAATCAGAGTAATAGAAATACGAGGTTTCTTTTACCTGAAACTATTGTGAACTTTAAGTGATCCTTGACAGATGCAAGGTAATCATCATAATTAGTTCACATAATGAAGAGATTGTGAAAATGTACATTTTTTTTAAATCCGAGAACTGGATTACAAAGTGCATGTGCTTTGAAAAGCAAATTTACTTATAAGTACAATAAGTACATGAAAAAGAGGATAAGCAAAATATTTCTTCAAGTATTGTCCATTGACAGGGAGTTGGATAAGATCCATTTGCAACAATCATCCCGAGGGGTAGCTCAACTTTCAGATGAAAGGCTACTGAACCCTTGGGGGTCAACGCATAGAGCGTAAAGGTAGTGGGTGAAGAGTTCACAAGATGACAAGCCTTTCTTCCAAAGGAAGGGCCGCTAGACCCAGAGGGTCGACGCATAAAGCATGAAAACACGTGGGTGAAGAGTTCACATACAAAGAGGCAAATCAACTTTTGAGGAAGGACTGCCAGACCCATAGGGTCAACGCACGAAACGTGAAAACAAATGGGTGAAGAGTCCACGTATAAAAAAAAAGGCAAATCAACTTCCGAGGGAGGACCGCTAGACCCATAGGGTCAACACACAAAGCGTGAAAACACGTGGGTGAAGAGTCCACGTACAAAAATGCAAGTCAACTTCCGAGGAAGGACCGACGGACCCAGAGGATCGACGCATAAAGCGTGAAAAGGTAGTGGGTGAAGAGCCCACAAAGCTTCTAGGAGACTTTCGTGCTATTCATAGATTTTTTTATTATTAGCATTCAGATTTTTTTTATAGAGCTTATTAGAATCTCTTTTTTTATTATATCGAGAGCTTAGATCGGAGGGATCTCGACGCCGGTGTTGGAGGAAGTCAACGGGGCGTCGCCATCAAGAAAATAAGGTCGCGAGGTGGCTGACACCAAAGAAGAAGGAGGCTACGCCGGGCTTCGCCAACGGCTGGAGGAGAGGCTGGTCGGCATGGGAGGACTGCCAGCGGGTTCAATCAGCGAGGATGGGAGGTCCGGGGGGATCCAGAGCGAAAAGAAAAGGTGTGGCTGGAAAAGCTTCTGCCATCCTCCGCGAGCAGTGCATGAACCTGCGATAAATCCAGGAGAGAGAGGGGCGATCCAATTTTTTTTATCATTATTTTTTTTTGCTGGGTTTCCACGTGAAGGACACGTGGGTTAGATAAAATATGATAGCTTTGTCTTTTTTTTATATTTCTTAAACGTTACCTGTGAGATTAAGTAACGAAGAGAGAGAAAGTTGCATGTGTGATCTTCTCCCTGTGAGATAAAGCAAGATATGATTTTTTTTATTATTTATGTTATATTATTATAATAAGAATATTATTAATATTATCATTATTTTTCAATACATGTGCCAATTTTTTTATTTCCTGCTCTCAGGCTGGGGAATAATATATATTTTTTCTTTTTTTTATACAGGACAATATAATATAATATTATAGTATTATATAATAATATTATTAGTAATATTATTATAATTATCGTTAGTGCATTTTTAGCTCGTATGCGTCCTCGCAGCAAAGTGGATGTCATTCCTGGCTAAAATTGACGTTCCAGACGCGTTGGCACAGTCCGTTTTGTCATCCAGGTTTATCCGGACAATTTTTTCGACTATCGTGCCCAAAACGATAATTTAAACATTTTTACCCCGCCCACGAAGCCGTAGCGAAGCGGATATCCTCTGTAAGTGAAATCGACACTCCAGACACATTAGTGGGTTCTATTTCATCATCCGGGGTCATATATACCACTTCGTCAAGTGATTGGGCCAATTCGAGTCAAAACCACTTGTGAAACGCCACATAATATTTTTCGCCCAGATCAGAATCGTCCGACGTGCAAAATGCCGACCGACCTTCACCTAAGAGAAAGCCATAGTCTAGTAAAATGACTCTGACTACGTGCCCCTCAACACACGTCAAAAAGGTCTCGGGTAGATGTCTGAACTAGCGGATATTATAGTTGAGCCGTAGACTATCCCGAGTCATACAGGTGGACACCCTACACTCACGACATCAAAAATTAATGCCAACACTCTTGTTTGTCTCTTTGTCGTATGTCCCTTCTTATTCAGTTTCTCTCCTCTTCGAATCACTAATATGATTCGGGAGGGAGATTTATTTGAATAAGGGAAGTATACGATGATCGACAAACTGACGACTTCTTTTAAAATAAAAAGAGAAAAAAATGGACGAAAACACATACAAACAAATGCATTGAATTCACCTTTTGCGCAAAAAAGCTATTGACTCAATCACAGCTATTAGGTATGGATACGAACTCCCTTCTTAATATAGAATGAGACTAAACTTATTAAGAGATTGCAAAGAAAAATATATGTTGTTTGTTGATTTTTATAGTTAGTTTTGAAAGATGCAACATGTTACTTAATGACCGATGAGTGAACAAACAATAGAACTAGAGCCTTGATTAATTTTCTAATATTTTTTCCATGTGGGATCACATTTATAAAACTAATTAATGCTTTTGATGTTACGAAAGTAGCAACAACATTATGATAGCATGTCACATGTCACTGGGCTAGCAAAAAATGATTCAAAAGTAATAATTTTTATTTATAATAATGTGTTTCATATTGGTTTGACAGAAAAGACTGGGATGTAAAGAGAAAGTTCTTCCTGGAGCAACCTGATTTGCTACTACTTTTATAATTTTGAAGTGTATCTATGAGCATAAACATGATTTGTAGGCCTTCATCATAAGCAAATATTACATATATTTAAGGTTGTATACAATGATAAAAGGAAAATAAGCTACTTCTGTCCTTTTAGACTCCAAGTTCTAGAATGATTGTTTTCTAATGTCAAAATTATCAAGACCCTTAATCAGGTTAGTATTTTCATTTATGTAACTATTTTTCTTATCATTTACTAATAGTATTATCATATAATCATTCTGTAATCTATTTTTTAAATAATTGTAGATTACTTTGTGTTGTTGACTCTGATGAAAAGCCTTCACTTGAATATTTATATGATGATATGTATCGAGTAGGAAAGACAATAAGGACCATAAATGTTATACAAACTATATACTAGTATCATTAAGAATAGATGAAATAATCAACTTTGATAAGACATTCATGCATTAGCTTTTTTCTTGAACCTTCATTTTCAATATGATAAAGAAAATTATTGTAATAAGCTTGAGGTTATGCAAGATTTTATTGAAATAATTGGAAATAAAGATATATGCCCAAAGCCTACATTGGGGATGAATGAGATCAGACTTTTTTGTGATAATTTAGAAAATTTTGGAAATCCAAGAGCTCTGACAATGTTAAAGGAAATGCAACCTAGTAAGTTCATATCTTATATTTTATTAGTATTTCATTTATACATGTATTTGAGTTGTATCTCTATTAAATTAATTTTTTTTTCATCAAGAAGAATGGTGAAAGATGTTATGCTCAAGTGCTCCAAATCTATAAAATGTAGTTATAAGGACTCTTAGTCAAACTCTTCCTCCTCTGGATGTGAAAAAAATTGAAGTGCTTTTAAGCAAATCCATACAAAGCAAAGAAACCATATAGAGCATTAAAGACTAAATGATGTCGTATTGTTTGATACATAATGTGTTAATTTTGTTGAGTTGGGATTGTGGTCTTATTAAGGTGGGTAAGAGGTGTTTTTTTTGGTGGTATAGTGGTGTTATTGTGGTCTCAAATAACACCACAATAATACCACAACAAAACCATAATAACACCTGAATAACACCATAAAAATATCGCAATAACACCATAATGATACCATAATAACACCTCAATAACGCCTCAACAACACCTGAATAATATCACAATAATACCGAAATAACACAATAATAATACTCTAATAACACCAGTTAAATACAACCATAAAGCTGTCACAATACTACTAAAATAATACCACAATAACATATCAATTACATCTGAAAAACACAATAATAACACCACAATAACATCTCAATAATACTGCAATAACACCTGAATAACACAACAATAATACCGCAATAACACCACAATAACATCTCAACAATACTGCAATAACACCTAAATAACACCACAATAATACCGCAATAACACCATAATAACACTCCAATAATGTCAGTCAAATACCACCACATAATCGTCACAATAACACTTAAATAACACCTCAATAACACAAAAAAATATTATAATAACGCCACAATAACATCTCAATAACACATAAATAACACTACAATAATACATAAATAACATCATAATAACACTATAATAACACCGATCGAATACCACCATAGAGCCGCCATAATACTACTAAATAACATCATAATAATACCACAATAACACCATAATAACATCACAATAATACCACAATAACAACATAATAACACCAAAATAACACGATAATAATACTCCGATAACACTAGTCAAATTCAACAATAAAACTGTCACAATACCACTAAAATAATCCCACAATAACATATCAATAACATCTGAAAAAACACAATAACAACACCACAATAACATCTTAATAATACTGCAATAATACCTGAATAACACCACAATAATATCGCAATAACATCACAATAACATCTCAATAATATTGCAATAACACCACAATAATACTGCAATAACACTAAAATAAAAATAAAAAATAAACGTGATCTCAAATAACACTCGTGTCATTATTATTTTTTTAATCTATTATCGTCTATTTAGAATAAAATATAAATAAAAAATACCTTTAAAAAAATTAAATTTGGAGAGGACTTCATATTGAAATGAAAGTTCTTATTATAATGAAATTTTTAAGATGATTTTTTTTTTCATTAATGCTCAATAATATACACATACATAAATTGGGTAATATTCTAGTTGGAATACAAAGTATAGTAATAAAACCTCATTTCAATAAATTCATGCATTCATCATGGTGATTGTAATTTTAAGTGATACCACCACAAATGCTAAAATTCAATCATTGTCATTGTTTAGAATATTTGTTTATAAAATAAGTTAAATAATTATGCTTATTTTAAGAAAATTTAATATTGTCATTTAAACTAATCATTAATTCTAAAGCTTAATTTTTAATTTTATTTGTTACAATAATAAGTATCAAAACAAGGTTTTAATAAAAATGAGATCTAATCCTAAAATATTTAGAAACATTTTTCAAACATTTTACTTCAATGAAAGCAAATAATCATTAGTTTTGGTTGGTGTTCTTAATTTTACTTCCAAATGACCATTGTCATTTGTTAACAAATATATATATATATATTCAATGAGTTCGGCTTCCCAACTCCCGCCTCGTCTCATGGACCTGGTTCCTGCCACATAGATGCAATGCTGTGGGAGAAGAAAAGCTATTTTTAGGGGAAAATCGGACTGATTCTGCGAGCTTCGCTGGAATTCAAAGCTAGCATTGTTTTCGGTGTTTTTCCTAGCAATTTTTGGACAACTCTCTCTTCTCTAAGACCATCCATCTGTCGAGAGCCCTTCTCTCTGCCGACTCCTCAGCTCCCGGACCTTGAAATCATAACCCTAGAGGCAGGAGAGAGCTTCTCTTTTGATCTTTTGGGAGTAATTGCAGGTAAGATCCTCTCCCCTTTTATTATCAAACATTTTTTTCTATCTGTTGGTGTTTTCTAATTGTTCTGGTGTTTTAGTTTACAATTTATATTGAATTGTGCTAATCCGGCGATCGGATTCTTCTTTTTGAAACTTTAATTTCTTTTGGTACGAAATATTTCGCTTCAATATCGGGCATGTGCATTGATTTTTTCTTATGTTATTTATATAGTTGGACGGATGAATTCGGGTGCATGGTGGTAGCCGTGCAGTATCATCACAGTTTGTTATTAGTTTGAATTCTGCTTTAGACCGTTTTCTTTTCCTAATATCTTTGATTTGTTTTGATGAATGATATCACTGCAAAGTTTATCTGCACTTGCACAAAACTTCATGCCAATTTCAGATGTCAATGCACCAATGCTTTTCACATTAGACATTTCAGAATTGTTTTTAAGACCATGTGTTGAATCCGAATGTGACATGCCCAAGGAATAGAGCGGTAGGAAAAGAGAGAGGAAAAGAGAAGGTGACGTCGCAGCTACCTCCAACGGGGCAAAGTCGGGTTGTTCCTTACATATTAAAAATACTTGTTACAAGAGAGGGGGAGAGCCCAGATGGCCTCAGTCTCCTTTTAAATAGAAGGTCCTCCTATTTATAGGGGCCCAATTGTACAATTATAGAAAGGAGGGAATGATTATGTTAACCGCCTTAAATGCAATTAATGTGTTACTTTAATATTAGATTTGTGTTACAAATTGGGTGTATTACAACGACTATCGATCGGTAGATGCATTGAGTTTGACAGACGAAATACGGTCAACCGACAAATTGAAGGTCGACAGACGGACTGAAGGTCAACAGAAGGACTGAAGGTTGGCAGACGGACTATGGTCGGCCGACAGACTGTAGTTGCAATCGGCAGAAGGAATGCGATCGCCCGATGGGCTGCATTCGGCAGAAGGAATACATTTGATTGACAAAATGCGGTTAGCTGACGAATTGCAGTCGGCCGACCGACTGGGAGGTCGGTCAAATGAGGTGGTCGACTGGTCTCTATTACTGTCAGATCTCGTCTATGTCTGTGCAGGCACCTTTTGGTCATATATCATGTAAACTTCATTTTCAATAAATTTGCTCTCTATTTTGATTT
>JXCR01139832.1:153349-164155 GCA_002079205.1 Phalaenopsis hybrid cultivar | reverse complement strand
AATTATACATTAGAAGTTGACATTTTTGATGCGTGGGGATTAGATTTTATGGGACCCTTTTTACCTTCATTTGAAAATTTATATATACTACATATTGTTGATTATATGTTCAAATGGATTGAAGTTATTGCTGTCTCAGAGTGTTTCTAAATTTTAAATAAAAATAATTTTACAAGATATGGAATGCCGAGAGTAAATATTACTGATGGAGGATCCCCTTTTAAGAATAAGAGAATCAAGAAACTGATTAAAAAGTATGATATTATGCATAGATTCTCTACTTCTTATCATCCTCAGACCACCGGTCTAGCAGAGATATCAAATCGTGAAATAAAACAAATATTAAAACAAGCTATAAATCCCTATAAATTGGATTGGTCTGCTAGATTGGATACTGCAATATGGGCTTATAGAACTGTTTATTAGACTCCTATTGGAATGTCCCTATATAAACTTATTTTTAGGAAAATATGCCACCTACCTGTAGAATTGGAGCATAAAGCATTTTGGGCTATTAAGAAATTTAATTTTAATCTAAAACAAGCTGGTGAGAAAAGATTATTGCAACTCAATGAACTTTAGGAGATTAGAAATGAAGCATATAATAATTTAAAAATCTATAAAGAGAAAATGAAAATATGACATGATCGTAAGATTATTAAAAAGAAGTTTGAGCCTGAATAAGATGTTTTATTATATAAAATAAGGTTGAGATTAT
Organism: Phalaenopsis hybrid cultivar; assembly: GCA_002079205.1. Classification (NCBI taxonomy): domain Eukaryota; kingdom Viridiplantae; phylum Streptophyta; class Magnoliopsida; order Asparagales; family Orchidaceae; genus Phalaenopsis; species Phalaenopsis hybrid cultivar. Next base: position 163,437 of record JXCR01139832.1, on the reverse strand, counting down.
TTCCAAAAAAACTAAAATCTAGATGGTTAGGACCATTTAAAGTGATTAAAGTCTATCATTATGGAAGTGTTGTTCTTAAAGATCCTAAAACTAGAAAGATATTTAAAGTTAATGGGCATCGATTGAAAAATTATTATGAAGGCCACATACCTTAATTTAAAGAAATTTTGATGTTAAGTCATCCTAATTAAACAATGGTATGTCAGGCTAACAACATTAAACCAAGTGCTTTGTGGGAGGCAACCCATACATAACACTATATATATATATGTATTACTGTTTTGTTTAATAAGTGTTTTTTAGGAAATAATAATATTTTTGAGTCCTACACAATTTTATAAATCATAAATTAAGAAAAATATTAGTATTGGAGGAAAAATTTGGATCAAATTAAACAAAAAAATTAAAGACCCAATTTTGGCCNGGAGGAAAAATTTGGATCAAATTAAACAAAAAAATTAAAGACCCAATTTTGGCCTCTGGCGCCGACAGCGCCATCGGGAGCGTCGATGGTGTATCGAGTAGTTTCGCGCGTTCAATGCAAATGCAGCAGACTTTGGCTGGATTGCGCTCTTAAATAACTACCTAGAGGTGTTTTTAAAGGCCTAAAAACTGTCTTGGACGACCAGAAACTTCCAAATTTCGAATTTCATGGCTTCCAATTCTAAAAATACTTCATGATATGGAGTTTTCAATAGAAGAAAGTTTATCAGTTTTGAGGTGCAGAGACTATACGACAAAGTCATCACAAAGCAGAGACTTATCAAGGAAGTTCTATTCTACAGATATGTTTGGAAGTTCTATTCTACACTACCGCTGCAGTTATTGTCCCAGTAGTAAAGGAATTCTATGTTAAATTACATGGAATTACACAAGGAGTCGTCTTCATTCAAGGTAAGGCTGTACCATTTACTTAGGCTGGAATGAATGATTTGTATATGATAGAAAACATTTCAATTTGTCATTATACAAATTTTATCCCAACGAAAGATATGATGCAAGATGTATATAACTTTCTAACGGATGAAAATGATAATTGGGAAATCAGAGATGAGGGATACATTAGTTTTTCCGCTTCAATGCTTAGTCCAATATCAAAACAATGGCATTTCTTCATATGTGCAAAATAACTCCCTACCATGAAGATTAGTAGAGTAATAAAAGAAAGTGTCATTTTAAACTATTTCATTCAAATGAAAAAGCCCATTGATGTGAGATTGATTATTTTAAAATCTATTATGGGTATTATTATGAATGGGCCAATATATAGACTGGGGCATCCTTCCATAATTTTCTTATATTGCAGTCAATCTTAAGTGTCATATGAAAGTTGGGAAAAATTATTATTACCGTGGGAGTCCATGATTCTTATTGATGAAAATTATATTGGGAATGAGAATGAAGCATTAGATATTATCTAAGATCATTCATCACATGCTTCAACACCGTTAATGCCACAAATAGTTAGAAGTTTAATAGCTTTAGAGAAGAAAATGATGAAAATAGAAAGAGAACTTCAGAGTATTATAAATGCAATAAGAAATTTTAACTACCTTTTTTATCACATAGATTGGAGGATGGAGGAGAACTTTGATCATACTGAAACTGTTGAAACAGGATTGGTGCACATATTCAAGAAAAATGGATGGATTGTTGAAAATTCCACTGATCAATTCCCGTACCGACCCTTTTACAATTTTTACGTCCATTACCAATCTATGAGAGATATTAGAGGAGGAGAAAGAGCTAAAGATGAAGCAGAATAATTGAAGAAGTTGAACTCTTTACTAGTTTAAAGTAATTATGTTTCTAATGTGATTGTGTGGATTTGATTTACTTTACTTTACTCACTTTGCTTTAGAACTCTATTTAACTTTGATTGTTTTGTTTTGTGTTAGTGTTCTAGTGTTGTGGCTTGATTTTGATGCTGACTTATTATTTAGTTTGCTTTATGTATGCAAAAGTGTGATTAGAAAAAATGTATTTGTAAAAAGTGTATTTTCATATATAAAAGTTAGTTTGGTGTTGTTTATGAAAATGTTTGTTTGTGATTTATTTTAAGATGAAAATTAATAATCAAAAAGACTAAATAGACTTTGCAGTGAATTGAAAGAAATTTCAAAATTACAAAAATAAAAAAAATGAGTTTTTGGCCACTAGTGCCCGCCCTCGACCCGAAAACCACCCAAACCCCTTAAAAATTTATTATTTTCACAGTAAAACACCATTTTTACCCTTTTAAGCACCTTCAACCTCCGATGTTTGCACCTAGGGCTCACTATTTCTTGGATTTGAGGCAATTTTAAGGCAAAGAAAGTTCAAATTTCATCTTCTCTAGCAAAGAGTTACACTTTGAACTCAAAATTTTCAATTTTCACCGTGGATTTATCTTACATTGCCGAGATCCAAAATTTTAAAATTTTGTTGAAGATTTTTGAGAAAATTATTTTGGCGAAGAACTCTTACTTAGTAGATTTAATTTTAAAACGTTCCACATTATGTTTTTCAGAATTTTTAGGAATTAATTTGGATTTTATCAAATTTTCGTAGATTACCATGGCACCGAGAATGAGCAACGGAAAAAGAAAGGTGGATTTTGATGATCAAAAAATTGTCAATTATAAGGCCAACATTTGTTTCAATAGTCTACTTATAACTAAGAAAGTGATTTTGGATCGAGGATTTAAAAATCTGTGTGGAGAAGTCGAAAGAATAATCAATGCTAGGTAGTGGGAGAATTTTTGTTACTTTACTGTCGAGGCTATTATTGGTGTAGTGATAGAGTTCAATGTCAATTTTAAGGAGACTTATAAGACTAGTTTGTTCATGAGAAATTGATGAAATTTACTCCAAGGAAAATTAATGAAGTTTATCAGTTAGAGGATGTGTATAGCAGCCAGTACAAATAATTTTCTGCTATGAATGAGGCCCGATCGCGACTTTATATATGCTTAAAAATATAAGTATTTAATACTGCTGCTAAATGATTTAATTCCTCAGCAACTGTACCAAAACTTAATAACAATTATAGATTCTATAAATATGGATGTAATAAATATTCATTAATTGTAAAGTCACATTTATCAACGCAATTATACGTATCACTCAAGTAATATAGGACTCTAATGGAGCCTTAGATAATGATTCCACAGGGAGTAATATTAGAACTACGAACTAAGATTTTAGAAAAACAATACTTTAATGGCAACAATGAAATTCAATTTGCTTATCTGCACTAATAGGCAATTGAAATAAATATGTAATTTTAATAAGTATTAAATAACTAAATATACTAATGAAGTTTTTAATTTGATATTCAATATATAAGAAAACATCCTTCTCCTTATCAAGAAATTATAGTGAATGGATAAAGTGAATCACTTCAAATTATATTGTGTAAAATAGGAGAATACATATTCTTTACCCTTTGGTCCAGGTATAAAGAACATTAACAAATCCTATGCTTGTTTACTGAATCTACAGCTAGGCTGGCAGGATACAGGCTCTCACTTCAGAGCTCCCACGTTCTCCTCGCCTGTGGGCTAACATCTACACTTCAACACCCAAACAATAGGACTGAATTGAGGATTGTAGTCTGTCACTCTAAAATCTCCAATTCTACACCCGATAATTTATTTCCTTATTTATTTGCACCCAACATCCAAGGGATTTGACCTCCCTGAATCTTGCATATAATCTTCACTTTAGCTGTAAAACCCAACATATTTTAACAAATCAATTGGCCAGATTGAAAGTAAATTAAGATCAAAGTGAAAAGATCATCACAATATCTTTAACATTTTCATGACTCCACCAAATTAAATCACNAAAGTCCTATGGCTAGACCTAGGCTACTAAAGAAGTTTTCTAGACCTCAACCAAAAGTGAGGTCAACATCCAGGCATAAAGAACATGAATAATCCTATGCTTGGTTACTGATTTTGCGGCTAGGCTGGGAGGATATCGGCTCTCACTTCGAAGCTCTCACGTTCCCCTCACCTGAGAGCTAACATCTACACATCAGCACCCAAACGATAGGACCGAATTTGGGATTTTAGTCTATCACTCTAAAATCTCCAATTCTACGCCCGATAGTAATATTTTACTATTTATTTGCACCCAACTTCCAAGGGCTTTGACCTCCCTGAATCTTGAATGTAATCTTCACTTTAGTTGTAAAACTCAACATATTTTAACAAATCAATTGGCCAGATTGAAAGTAAATTAAGATCAAAGTGAAAAGATCATCACAATATCTTAAACATTTTCATGGCTTCACCATTTCACAAATCTCGAGACAAGGAGAAAGACAGAGAAAACTACTCAGAACTTATGGGGAAAGCACAACACAAACNAGATGGAGAAAACTACTCAGATCTCATGGGGAAAACACAACAAAACTCAGAATTCATATATAAAAGCAAAGTTATACAAACTACAGTAATAAATGAACTTATCTCTAATTTCTCTCCAAGAAAACTCCTTANAAGTAAATAACTTATCTCTAAATTTCTCCCCAAGAACACTCCTCAAAGTTCCTCTGAATCTCTTCCTTTCTTGACAGCACAAAAAATTCCTTTTTGAAGTAGTAAGGAGGAAGAAATCTCTCACTTTCTCTCCACTCTTACAATTTCTTGAATAATTCCTCACAGCTATACGCTCTAGCAAGCTTTCTACGCATTAATGTATCCTTTCTAACCTCCAGGACTCCAAAAGTCTCCCTATTTTCGGCCAAAATGTTCTCTTTAAAGATGTGGATGTGTTTTCCCAAGAGTTGTTTACGCACCCCTCCAAAATCCGGCCTTATCCATTGTACATGTCACATAACCGTCGGCGGCCTCGATGGCACCGTTGGCGGCCTTCTGGAGAATTTGTCCTGTAGCCTCGGGAAAAGCTCGCCGTCGACGGCGTTAATGGCGCCGTCGGCGCCCCAGTGCAATTCTCCACATTTTGGTTATTTTTGCTCCAAATTCGCTCCTTTTTGCATCTTTTTGCTCCATTGACCTTAATTCATCATTCTTGCAACAAAACATCAAAAATACCTTTCTTTAAATTGTAATATCATTAAAAACATTATAAAAGAGGTATAAAAATCTCAGCATATTTTCCTTTGGTCAGTTGATCCCGGTGAGCAATACGAGTTAACCCACCAGAATTTACACGAGTATGACTGTGCTAAAAATCTTATAGATCTAAATTGTATCACCACTCTTTGTGACACCCTTAGATCCTTTGGATCTTTAAGATGGGGCCAGAATGGCGACCATATCAAAGTCATACAATACTCAGACCTACCCCGCACTTAGATATTAGGTTTACGCTCTTTTCGTTAAATGGTGTGCTAGGCTAGGATTTAGGGTTCTAGGTAGTCTTTTTAATGTCTGGCTACTGTTCTCTGTTGGATTCATTGCCCTAGCCAGGTATCATTTATTTGCATTATACTTGTGGTGTGACTGAATGCTGCATATGTGTTGTAGTGTGTTAGGGTGCTTTTATGCAGGGAGTCATGCCTATTTATATGCACACACACACCGGTTCCGCTATGAGGGGAGTAAGTAATGATTTCGACCCTTTCGTTTGCAGGTGTTATTAGCTAACCCACTTTTAAGGCATGACTCATGATACGTTATTTGCATGTGAGCTTTCACGCTGACACTTACTTTGTTGCAGGATTAAGTCTTTTTTTTTTCTTTTTCCTATGTACTTTTAGAGTCTAGGAAAGTCCTATAACAGAAATAAGATACGGGCACGAGTTCCGAGGCATTTGGCACGGGAACCACATAGAGGGGACCAGGAGCAGATGCTCGTGCCCCGTATCTTAATTCTGCATTTTATATTGATGTATAGAATTAGGACCGAGCATGTGTAAGCAGAGTTTGGCCGCCTTTTTCTTTTTTAGGATATGTTGTCGACCCAGCGACACCGGCCTTTTATTATTTTGATTTGGCTTGTTTTGCATCATATTGCATGTTTGCACTTGCATGTGTTTTCCTTGTTTCTTTCTGTGGTTTATTGGGATTTCACGATATAATCTAGGCTCATTAAGGACCCAAAAATTGTAATTTTCTACAAAATCTTAAATAAAATAGTCAAGATAATTAAAATTTAGGATTAAAAGATTCCATATTTAAAAATTGTAACATTTACCTTCCTGCATATATTAATAGGGCCTCCATAATACTTAAGGACCGCTCTAGATAACCGCATCATATTTGCATGTCCCAAGGAGGAGCCCCCGCGCTTCTTCAACCTGACTGACTCAGTATATCTCTTTATAGGTGGTTGTCTAGTGCGCCTAGGGTGTTAGAAGACTCCCCGACCTAGACGGGGTGTAAGTCCTTTTGTTTGGATCTAGTGCGCCTAGGGTGTTAGAAGGCTCCCCGACCCAGACGGGGTGTAAGTCCTTTTGTTTAGTAGTGCGTCTAGGGTGTTAGAAGGCTCCCCGACCCAGACGGGGTGTAAGTCCTTTTGTTTGGAGTGCGCCTAGGGTGTTAGAAGGCTCCCCAACCCAGATGGGGTGTAAGTCCTTTTGTTTGGAGTGTTTCCAACTTTATAGTTGAACCTCCAGTTTCTTTTCTTTCCTGAGGCATCCTTGCCACTATGGTAGGTATAAGTCCCACCTCTTGGAGCTCCAGCTTGTAGTCATAGAATATAGTTTCTTTCTTTTGACCTTAAAGCTACCGAGGTTCTTGTGGATGACACAATTCACAGATTGCTGACCGGGGATCTCAGAACATGTTGGGTCAACTTCCTTCAAGACCAGGTTGACTAAGGGTCCTAGTAGTTGTGGATGACAGGTCTGTGGTACCTCGACCCAGTTACCTCTACCTTCCTTTTGTTGAGTCCTTTGACCCCGATCGTTAATTGAATTAGTTGATATCACCTTGATGGCCCGATGCCAATGAGCTGCCGCCCAGTTGGGATACGATGATTCATCCTCTACCCTTTTGGCCCGAACATTCTTTGATGTGTTGGGATATCCCCGTCAAGATGATTTAGGTTATTTCGTAAGCCATGTATGCCGATGAGTCGCTACCCATTTGGGATGTGAGGGATTCACTCACTGCCCGATGGATTAGAGCGAGCTTTGAAGCATCAGAAATATTCCCACATGGAATAACCTTCCTTTGAGTACCTGTTACCCCAGGTTCATGATAATCCAAGAAAAACTCATTATTGATAGTATTCTTGGGTACCCCCCAAGATGTAATTAACCAAGTGGGATACTGTTGNCATATCTTTGCATAGAAAATTCATAAAAATAAAATAAAAATACCCTCTTGCTCAGTGAACATNCAAGTGAGGATTACTATATCTGGATAGCCTTTAATGATTTTTAACATCACATTTCTTTCCCTAAATTTGAAATTCAAAGCATTCCTTTTCCTTATAAATATTTCATAGTTTTTACATCATTGAGCCCCAATCATTTCTTCTCAAATGAATTTCCGGATTCTTAATACTTCAAAATATAGTTTCCTTTACTTTAAATAGTTAACTATAATCTTGTTCTCTTATACTAAACATCTTAAGTTACAAAATTAATTTTGATTACAAAACTATTTTCTTAAAACTACTATAATATTTAAATAGCTACAAAATATTTACCTGAATTAAATTCACTACATAAAATCATATAAATAATTTTTGAAAATATTGAAATAGAGGTCATCTAATAGTTAATTCATTACAAAAATATTTCTTTAAATCTACCATAATATTTAAATAGCTACAAAATATAGTTAATTTCACTACATGAAATCATATAAATAATTTTTGAAAATATTGAAATAGAGGACATCTAATAGTCAATCTTTTTCTTCCCTCTCCCAAACTTAACAAAAATATTTCTTTAAATCTACCATAGTATTTAAATAGTTACAAAAATATAGTTACCTGAATTAAATTTACTTTCTTTAAATCTACCATAATATTTAAATAGTTACAAAAATATAGTTACAGAATTAAATTCACTATATAGATCATATTAATAATTTTTGAAAATATTTAAATTGAGAACATATAATAGTTAATCTTTTTCTTTCCTCCCTAAATAATTTTTGAAAATAATTAAATAGAGGACATCTAATAGTTAATCTTTTTCTTCCCTCCACCAAACTCAAATTTTTCAATATAAAATCATACTGGTGGAAAGAAAAACTTTAAATATAAATCATACCTCAGTATTTTAGGCATTTTCATCATTCCGAAATTTTTGCAGGCCCTCTCAAAATTTTTATTTCAACTGGTATGTAACATTGAGAGCTTTCTACACATATAAATCATTAGAGAAATTTATGGGTAATGAAATTTTGAAATATGTATAAAACTAAAACATTAAACAAACATAATATTTCCTAATACAACCACAATACTACACAAAAAAATTACAATTAAAATGCAAAATAAAAATAAATCACATTACATTACAAAATACTACTCAACTTTATTATACTACACATGCAAATTAAACTATAACACTAACTTTATAACAAAAATTAAAAATCATCCAAGTACAACATAATAATAAAAATGAAAGTCCAAATACACATAAACATCCATTTCTATTATAAAATATCACAAAAATAAAAGTACAAATACAAGTGCATCAATTACATTCAAATATCAAAATCTCAAACTATGTCTTCATGTCCTTGATCAGCAGGTGGATCAGGCTGATACTAAGTATATCGAGGGCACTCAAGGAAAGTAACATCAGGCTCACCTTTGTAGTGTCGGGTCTGAGCTTCGTAATAAGCTACCTCAAATTTTGAATCCCTCTGAAGGTACTCACTATTATAATCATATCAACGTTTTAAACCTCCAATCCTTTCATTTATTAATTTTATGCTCTTTCGCTGCAATGTCAACTCATTCATCAAGTTAGTTAGGGTAGGGGAACTGGAAGGTGGAAGGTCATAACTTGTAGAGGAACATCTCTACTAGTAGAAGGTTCTTGACTTCTACTCCCAGTTCTCCATTTCTCATGGGATTCAAAAGTCTTCAAATCTACGGAAGGTTCTTCACTCCTACTTCCAATTCTCCATTTCTCATGGGATTCATAAGTTTTTAAATTAGTTTTACTAATGGGTTTCATTGGGTAAACCCATTCTTCATCCCCAGTTTCCACTCCAGAAAGTTGGTAAAGTGCATAAATAAGGTCAGGATGTCCTAGACCTCCACTTGTCTCACTCCTTGTCGTAGTCAATATATTCTTAAAAATAATTCTTCCCACATTTATAGTTCTATTATTCTGAATACAGAAATTCATAATAGCTCTATCTCTAGTTACCTCACTATGGTGATAAGTCAGTAACAGAGTAGAAGAAATAAAATAGTGTCATGCCTTAAAGGTGGTATTCAACATGGAAGCAGAAAAATTTACCCGTTTTCGTTGTTTAATCTTCCACGTTCCTTTCCCATTAGTGAGAAAGTTGATCTCATCATTCTGGGGGCCTTCCATTGTACTAATGGATTCATAATGACAGCTATAAGAGTCTGTGACTTCGTAAAAGGTGTTGATGTGGGCAGCATTAAATTCAACAGGAAATCCCCACACTTGAACGATTCCATCTTCAGAATAGATTACGTTGGCGTAGAATTCTTTCACAACATTTGCATCAGCTTTATTGGTGGTGTAACAAAAGTTCTCCTACCTTCGCTTTGCAATAACTCGTTCAATTTCTGCTCTCGGACTACCAAAAACTCGATCTTGTATACACTTCTTTCCTTTAAAAACTAAAGTAAATCTTGATTGAGCTTTTGCATTGACGAAGAGAGAGTCATCAAACTCAATTCATCTCTTTTTATGTGGAGCTATTTCAATCTAATCAAATTATAGAAAAATTCTAAAATATACTTCAAATATGCAAATAATGGCTTCCAAAAGTAATTCTAAGAGTTTAACACTAAGTTCCATGAATTTCTTCCCAATATTTTCTTCACACTCTCAAATTTTTTGGATCTCCTTAATGTGAAAGAAATCCATGGTGAAAATAAAATATTTTTAACTTGAAGTGAAGCTCTTACCTAGAGATGATCAAATCCGGTGTCAAAAAGCCTTGAAATCGCCTCCCAATCCAAGATCT
>JXCR01139832.1:132140-151708 GCA_002079205.1 Phalaenopsis hybrid cultivar | reverse complement strand
CTCGGAGGAGGTAACCTACGGTTGCTAACGAGGTTTTCCATGGTCTAAATGAAATTATGGAACTCATTAAGTTGAGTTTAGTAAATTCATTTGGACTAAGTGATTCCAATAAAAAATAGTGGTGCCGGGTAGATGGAACCGTGGGATCTTGACCGGTGTCACTTTAATCAACTTTAATATGCCCATAATAAAATGTAAAGAACTTTAACCATAGGGTCTCCTGATTTGATATTATAACCAAATGACTTAGNAGCTCTATCTCTAGTTACCTCACTATGGTGATAAGTCAGTAACAGAGTAGAAGAAATAAAATAGTGTCATGCCTTAAAGGTGGTATTCAACATGGAAGCAGAAAAATTTACCCGTTTTCGTTGTTTAATCTTCCACGTTCCTTTCCCATTAGTGAGAAAGTTGATCTCATCATTCTGGGGGCCTTCCATTGTACTAATGGATTCATAATGACAGCTATAAGAGTCTGTGACTTCGTAAAAGGTGTTGATGTGGGCAGCATTAAATTCAACAGGAAATCCCCACACTTGAACGATTCCATCTTCAGAATAGATTACGTTGGCGTAGAATTCTTTCACAACATTTGCATCAGCTTTATTGGTGGTGTAACAAAAGTTCTCCTACCTTCGCTTTGCAATAACTCGTTCAATTTCTGCTCTCGGACTACCAAAAACTCGATCTTGTATACACTTCTTTCCTTTAAAAACTAAAGTAAATCTTGATTGAGCTTTTGCATTGACGAAGAGAGAGTCATCAAACTCAATTCATCTCTTTTTATGTGGAGCTATTTCAATCTAATCAATTATAGAAAAATTCTAAAATATACTTCAAATATGCAAATAATGGCTTCCAAAAGTAATTCTAAGAGTTTAACACTAAGTTCCATGAATTTCTTCCCAATATTTTCTTCACACTCTCAAATTTTTTGGATCTCCTTAATGTGAAAGAAATCCATGGTGAAAATAAAATATTTTTAACTTGAAGTGAAGCTCTTACCTAGAGATGATCAAATCCGGTGTCAAAAAGCCTTGAAATCGCCTCCCAATCCAAGATCTCTCAAGCTATAGGTCAAAAATTACGTTTTTAGGAGGAAGGAGATGATGAATAGTGGCGGTTGACTGGTCCAAATCATGATTAAAGTTGTTTTTTTGTGATCTTGCCGTCAGCGGGGTCGATGGAGCCGTCAACAAGCTCTATTGAAATTTAAACAGAACTCTCGGGAAAAATCCGCTGTCGGCGGCGTCGAGGGCACCATCGGCGGGCTCTATTGATTTTAGTTCAATTACCAGATTTTTGTGATTTTGATCAATTTCAAGCCTTAACGACATCCTTTCAATTGTTATAGACATAATTTTAGAATGATGTACTTATCATAAATAAACTTTCACAACACAAAACATCACATTTATATATAAATTCTAAGGGGTTCAATATACGTTACATAACACACCTATGTTTGGTATTTTCTCAACCTCAACACATTGATTCAGCGTCACAATCCAAGCCACAACACTCAAAATGCTGAAAACAAAACATTCTATGCTTATTCTCAACTATATAGAGATCTAAAAGCATAATTCTAAAACAAAGCAAATGTAAAGTTCAAATTACATAGACAAACAAGTAGTAATATAAATCTACTATTCATAAGATTCAATACTAGATTCTAGTCTGAGATCACCCATAGATTGCACATGAACGAATAGGTTGTAGAAGGGTCGGAATGAAAATTCTTCAGTAGAATCCTCTTCTATCAATTTCATCGTCCTCATCAATCAATCAATCTATCTTCTAAATGTCCAGAGTGATTTCTCTATCAATTTCAGCCTCCTCATCAGTCGTATCAAGCTATCTTCTAAATGTTCAGAGTGCTCGAAATGTTCCTTCATCCTCCAGTCTAGATGATAAAAGAAATCAGAGATATTATTAATTGCAGCATTCATGACATTTTGTACCTCCTCCAATTTCTTGATTCTGCGCAGGATCACCAGAGTCTTATCATAAATTAAGGGTTGAACTAGTAGTGAATTGCTGAGATGATTGATCTACTATAATGGCCATGTCATTTTCATCTTCAAAAGCTGAGAATCTCTCAGTTGGGTCCAAAGGCTTTCATGGTAGAAGTACATTTTCCCAACTTTTGTAGGACACTTGGAACTGACTGCAAAGTGAGAAAATTGAGGAAGGTTGTCCAAACCTATAAGTTGATCCATGAACGATGAGGCCCAAAACTGATTTCACAAATATTGATCCAATATTGATCAACAGTTCCATTTGGATGCAGTAATTCAAAATAGCACTTTGTTTAGAAAGTTTACCGATCTTCATTGTCGGTAACAGTTTCACAGAAATGAAGAAGTGTCAGTGTTTTGAAATTGGATTTAGGAGTGCCATAGAAAAACTAACACACCCGTTCTCTCTCATTTCCCAGTCGTCAGTTTCGTCCATTAAATTTTAATAAATTTCATTCATCTAGTTTCTTTTCTGGATGAAGTTAGAATAGTGGCAGACAGGAATGTTCTTGATCATGTATAATTCATTGATATGTAGTGGAGTGAAAGTTATCCATCTACCGCGCACATAAACGACTCCCTGGTCCAGAGTGATTTCTCTATCAATTTCAGCCTCCTCATCAGTCGTATCAAGCTATCTTCTAAATGTTCAGAGTGCTCGAAATGTTCCTTCATCCTCCAGTCTAGATGATAAAAGAAGAAATCAGAGATATTATTAATTGCATTCATGACATTTTGTACCTCCTCCAATTTCTTGATTTTGCGCAGGATCACCAGATTCTTATTAGAAATTTAGGGTTGAACTAGCAATGAATTGTGAGATGATTGATCTACTATAATGACCATGTCATTTTCATCTTCAAAAGCTGAGAATCTCTCAGTTGGGTTCAAAGGCTTTCATGGTAGAAGTACATTTTCCCAATTTTTGTAGGACACTTGGAACTGACTGCAAAGTGAGAAAATTGAGGAAGGTTGTCCAAGCCTATAAGTTGATCCATGAACAATGAGGCCCAAAACTGATTTCACAATTATTGATCCAATATTGATCAGCAATCCCATTTGGATGCAGTAATTCAAAATAGCACTTTGTTTAGAAACTTTACCGATCTTCATTGTCGGTAACAGTTTCACAGAAATGAAGAAGTGACAGTGTTTTGAAATGGGATTTAGGAGTGCCACAAAAAAACTAACATACCCGTTCTCTCTCATTTCCCAGTCGTCAGTTTCGTCCATTAAATTTTAATAAATTTCATTCATCTGGTTTCTTGTCTGGATGAAGTTAGAATAGTGGCAGACAGGAATGTTCTTGATCATGTATAATTCATTGATCTGTGGTGGAGTGAAAGTTATCCATCTACCTCGCACATAAACGACTCCCTGGTCCAGAGTGATCAAAATGTTCTTTCATCCTCCAGTCTAGATGATCAAAGAAATCAGAGATATTATTAATCGCATTCATGACATTTTGTACCTCCACCAATTTCTTGATTTTGCGCAGGATCACCAGAGTCTTATTAGAAATTTAGGGTTGAACTAGCAGTGAATTGTGAGATGATTGATCTACTATAATGGCCATGTCATTTTCATCTTCAAAAGCTGAGAATCTTTCAGTTGGGTCCAAAGGCTTTCATGGTAGAAGTACATTTTCCCAATTTTTGTAGGACACTTGGAACTGACTGCAAAGTGACAAAATTGAGGAAGGTTGTCCAAGCCTATAAGTTGATCCATGAACGATGAGGCCCAAAATTGATTTCACAATTATTGATCCAATATTGATCAGTAGTCCCATTTGGATGCAGTAATTCAATATAGCACTTTGTTTAGAAACTTTACCGATCTTCATTGTCGGTAACAGTTTCACAGAAATGAAGAAGTGTCAGTGTTTTGAAATGGGATTTAGGAGTGTCACAGAAAAACTAACATACCCGTTCTCTCTCATTTTCTAGTCGTCAGTTTCGCCCATTAAATTTTGATAAATTTCATTCATGTGGTTTCTTTTCTGGATGAAGTTAGAATAGTGGCAGACAGGAATGTTCTTGATCATGTATAATTGATTGATCTGTGGTGGAGTGAAAGTTATCCATCTACCTCGCACATAAACGACTCCCTGGTTGATTACGTGCAAATTTGCATAAAATTCCTTTACCACAGGAACAACCATGGCGGTGGTAGTATAGCACAACACTTCCCATCTTTTCCTCACTATCATCTCTTCAATTACCGTCGAGGGATTATTCAATCCGCGATTTACGAATTCTCATTCCTTGATCAATCTTTTCTTCGTCAGTAACTTGTTGAAGATTCGCAGCGCTTCCGCACTAATAAACTTTTGCCAATTAAAAACTTGCACTTTGGGATTATTATGGGAATTTGATGCCATAGGAATGAATTTTGTGGAGTTTCACTTCATTTTTGGGGGAAATATGACTTAGAGATCGAATTTGAGAATTTAAAAAGGGTAACTCCCACCCAAAAATTGCCAAAAACCGCCATTCAAACTCCAGAAACCGCNTGGCACCGTCGGCGAGCCTCTGTATTTATTTTACCTGGACTCTCGGGAAAAAACCACCGTCGGCGGCGTCGAGGGTGTCGTGGGCGCCCAAGGCAAAAATTGCATAGTTTCGCTCTGGTCCGAATGCGTTCTAATTTTTCTCTATAGATCCAACTGTTACGATGTTTTAAGGGTAAATAAGAGTAGTAGAGCTTAATACTACCACAAACTAACTATAATTTCAAATAGATTCAAGGATAAATATGAGTAGTAGAGTTCAATACTACCACAAACTAATGATAATTTCAAATTTAAGGGTAAATAAGAGTAGTAGAGCTTAATACTACTATAAACTAACAATAAATTTAAATAATAACTACTATAATTGCAATAAAAGTAAAGATAACTATGGGTTGCCTCCCATAAAGCGCTTGGTTTAATTCATCAGCCCAACCTATTCAGGTGTTATTCAGGTTGACTGATCATTAAAACCTCTTTAAAATTTGGTTTTTTACCGACAAAATATAGTTTTAATCTGTGTCCATTTACTTTATATCTATTTCTAGTTTTTTGATCTTCAATTTCAACAGCTCTGTAAGTATAAACTTGAGTCACAGTAAAGGGTCTTAACCAACGAGACTTCAATTTCCTAGAGAATAACTTCAGCCTAGTGTTGTAAAGCAAAATCTCTTATGTTGGTTCAAAGTTCTTTGGTTAATCTTCCGATCATTCCATAACTTTAGTTTTCCTTATAAATTCTATCATTATCATAAGATTCATTTCTTAATTCTTCCAATTCATTTAATTGTAACAATCTCTTCTTACCAGCATCTTTCAAATTATAATTGAATTCTTTAATTTCCCAATATGCTTTATGCTCCAATTCTACTGGTAAGTAACAAGTCTTTCCAAAAATCAGTCTGTAAGGAGTCATTCCAATATGAGATTTATAAGCAGTCCTGTAAGCCATAATGCGGTATCCAGTCTAGTGGACCAATCTACTCTACTAGGGTTTACAGTCTTTTCAAGTATTTGTTTAATCTCTTTATTAGAAACTTATGTTAACCCACTGGTTTGTGGATGATAGGCATTAGAGATTCTATGAATAACAATAAATTTATCTGCCAATCTCTGAATATATTTATTCCTAAAATAGGATCCTTTGTCAGTGATAATCATTCTAGGCATTCCGTATCTAATAAAAATATTTTTCATTTAAAACCTTGAAACACTTTTAGCGTCACAATGAGGTAAATCTTGGGCTTCAATCCACTTAGAAACGTAGTCTACTGCAATTAATATATATAAGTTCCCAAATGAACGAATAAATGGTCCCATAAAATCTAATCCCCAAACATCAAAGATCTCAACTTCTAACATGAATTTCAGAGGCATTTCATTTCTTCTAGATATATTGCCTACTCGTAGACATCGATCACAAGTTTTTATAAACATTATAGTAGGCCAATAAAATCTAGCTTGTAAAATTTTATAAGCAGTTTTATCAATCCCAAAATATAGGCCAATAAAATCCAGCTTGTAAAATTTTATAAGCAGTTTTATCAATCCCAAAATGTCCGCCAAATTCATTATCATCACATTTCTTAATGATTAGATTAGTTTCTTCATAAGGTACACATCTTCTCATAATCAGATCCTTAAATTATTTATATAAATAAGGCTCATCCCAAAAATATGCTTTGGCATCATGAATGAATTTCCTTTGTTGTTGCAGTGTCAGCATAAGTGGCAAAATATCACTTACAATATAGTTAACAATATCAGCATACCATGGTATTTTCCACTCATTAATATTATAAAGTGCTCATCGGAGAAATTGTCTGTAATTTTATTGTCAGTGTCAAATAATTCGTGCTTTTCTAATCTTGACAAATGATCAGCAATTTGATTATCAGTTCCCCTTCTATCAATAACCACAAGATCAAATTCTTGCATCAAAAGTATCCATCTAATTAATCTTGGTTTAGATCCTTCTTTTGCATCAGATATTTAATAGCAGAGTGATCAGTGTGCACAACACATTTAGCTCAAATTAAATAAGATCTAAATTTTTCTAAAGCATACANNNAATTCATGGTTTTCTAATCTCGACAAATGATCAGCAATTTGATTATCAGTTCCCTTTCTATCAATAACCCAAGATCAAATTTTTGCATCAAAAGTATCCATCTAATCAACCTTAATTTGGCATCCTTCTTTTGCATTAGATATTTAATAGCAGAGTGATCAGTGTGCACAACACATTTAGCTCAAATTAAATAAGATCTAAATTTTTCTAAAGCATACGGCCAGTAACTCTTTTTCAATAACAATATAATTAATTTGTGCATCATTAAGAGTTTTACTAGCTCAGTATATAACTTTAAAAATCTTTCATACCTTTGTCCAAGAACAGCTCTAATAGCATAATCACTAGCATCACACATCAATTCAAATGGTTTCTCCCAGTTAAGTGAAACTGTAATAGAGGCTGTGATTATTTTTTCTTTTAANTCCTTCTTTTGCATTAGATATTTAATAGCAGAGTGATCAGTGTGCACAACACATTTAGCTCTAATTAAATAAATATAAATTAGTCTAAAGCATACATAATGACCAGTAACACTTTTCAGTAACAGTATAATTAATTTTTGCATCAATAAGAGTTTTACTAGCAAAGTATATAACTTTAAAAATCTTTTCATACATTTGTCCAAGGACAACTCTAATAGCATAATCATTAGCATCACACATCAATTCAAATGGTTTCTCCCAGTTAGATGAAATTATAATAGGGGCTGTGATTAATTTTTCCATTAATAACTCAAAGGCATTTAAACAGCTTTCAGTAAATTCAAATTTATTGTCCTTTTCTAAAAGTTGACATAGAAGTTTGGTAATTTTGTTTCAGTAAATTCAAATTTCTTGTCCTTTTCTAAAAGTTGGCATAGAGGTTTGGTAATTTTCAAAAATATTCTTTAATAAAACGCATGTAAAATCCAACATGTCCAAGAAAACTCCTAACCTCTCTTACATTCTAATAAAACACCTGTAAAATCCAACATGTCCAAGAAAACTCCTAACCTCTCTTACATTAGTAAAAGATGTTAATTTAGATATAACTTGAATTTTTGCAGGGTCTGCTTTCATACCATCTTCCGGAGGTGTTAGTTTAGATATGACTTGAATTTTCGTAGGGTCTGCTTCCATACCATCTTCCAAACTTTATGCCCTAACATAATTCCTCCTGCAACCATAAATTGACATTTCTCCCAATTCAGAACCAGATTAGTTCTTTTGCATAACTCTAAAAATTTTTCAAGATAAATTAAGCATGCGTCAATCTATGTTCCAAATACTGAGAAATCATCCATAAATACTTCCAATCCATCATCAATTAACCNATTAACTTACTAAATATGGACATCATACATCTCTGGAATATTGCAGGTGCATTACATAATTCGAAAGGCATTCTTCTGAAAGAAAAAGTTCCAAAAGGACTAGTAAATGCTGTATTTTCTTGATCCTCAGGAGCAATAAAAAAGGCATTGTTCTAAACGCAAAAGTTCCAAAAGGACTAGTAAATGTTGTCTTTTCTTGATCATCAGGAGCAATAGAAATTTGATGGTAACCGGTATATCCATCTAAAAAATAAAAATATTTGTGCCTAGCAAGTTTATCTATTATATGATCTAAAAAGGGTAAAGGAAATTGATCTTTTCTGGTGGCAGTGCNGATCCTCAGGAGCAATAGGAATTTGATGGTAACTGGTATATCCATCTAAAAAGCAAAAATATTTGTGCCCAAAAAGTCTATCTACTATTTGATCTAGGAATGGTAGAGGAAAATGATTNCCTTTCTTAGGAACACAATGAATTGGAATTACCCACGCACTATCTGAAATAGGATATATAATTCCAGTGTCTAACCATTTCAAAACTTCCTTCTTAACTACTTCTTTCATCATCGGATTTAATCTCCTTTATGGATCAAATCTTGGTTTATATATNTGTTTAATTTTCTATAATCAATGCATATGCGCCACCCAGTAACTTGTCTGATAGGTATTAATTCATTATTTTTTTTATTTCAACTGTCACTCCTCCTTTCTTCGGTGTCTGATAGGTATTAATTCATTATTTTCTTTTGTTTCAACAGTCACTCTTCCTTTTTTAGGAGCTTGTCTGATAGGTATTAATTGATTATTTTATTTTGTTTCAACAGTCACTCCTTTCTTAGGAACACAATGAATAAACTTACTCATGCACTATCTGAAATAGGATATATAATTCCAGTGTCTAACCATTTCAAAATTTATTTATTCTCTTGTGCTTCAGCAGTCACCCCTCCTTTCTTAGGAACACAATGAATTGGACTTGCTGTATTAATTCATTATTTTCTTTTGTTTCAACAGTCACTCCTTTCTTAGGAACACAATGAATTGGACTTACCTTTATTTTCTTTTGTTTCAACAGTCATTCCTCCTTTTTTAGGAACACAATGAATTGGACTTACCCACCACTATCTATTGTTTCAACAGTCACTCACCTTTCACCCAGTAACTTTTTGGATATGTATTAATTCATTATTTTCTTTTGTTTCAACAGTCACTCCTTTTTACGAGTCTGATAGGTATTAATTCATTATTTTCTTTTGTTTCAACAGTCACTCTTCCTTTTTTAGGAGCTTGTCTGATAGGTATTAATTGATTATTTTATTTTGTTTCAACAGTCACTCCTTTCTTAGGAACACAATGAATAAACTTACTCATGCACTATCTGAAATAGGATATATAATTCCAGTGTCTAACCATTTCAAAATTTATTACCCACGCACTATCTGAAATAGGATATATAATTCCAGTGTCTAACCATTTCAAAATTTCCTCTGTGCACTATCTGAAATAGGATATATAATTCTAGTGTCTAACCATTTCAAAATTTCCTTTTTTACCCATTATCTGAAATAGGATATATAATTCCAGTGTCTAACCATTTCAAAATTTCCTTCTTAACTAATTCTTTCATCATTGTATAATTCCAGTGTCTAACCATTTCAAAATTTCCTTTTTTACTACTTCTTTCATTATAGGGTCAATCTCCTTTGTGGATCAACTCTTGGTTTATATTGTTCATCCAGTATAATTCTATGCATACAGATCTTTGTGGATCAACTCTTGGTTTATATTGTTCATCTAATATAATTTTGTGCATACAGATCGAATGACTGTATATAATTCTAGTGTCTAACCATTTCAAAATTTCCTTCTTAATTACTTCTTTCATCATCGGCTTTAATCTCTTTTGTGGATTACTCTTGGTTTATATTGTTCATCTAATATAATTTTGTGCATACAAATTGAAGGACTGATTCCTTTAATATCCATGGTTTATATTGTTCATCTAATATAATTTTGTGCATACAGATTGAAGGACTAATTCCCTTAACAAAATTGCCTTCTTAACTACTTCTTTCATCATTGGATTTAATCTCCTTTGTGGATCAACTCTTGGCATAATTTTGTGCATACAGATCGAAGGACTGATTCCTTTAATATCAGCTAAGGTCCAACCAAATGCATCAGCGGATTTAATCTCCTTTGTGGATCAACTCTTGGTTTATATTGTTCATCTAATATAATCCTGTGCATACAGATTGAAGGACTGATTCCCTTAATATCAGCTAAGGTCCAACCAAAAGCTTTATTTTCTTTCATCATTGGGTTTAATCTCCTTTGTGGATCTACTCTTGGTTTATATTGTTCATCTAATATCATTATCATTGGGTTTAATCTCCTTTGTGGATCAATTCTTGGTTTATATTGTTCATCCAGTATAATTCTGAATCTCTTTTGTGGATCAACTCTTGGTTTATATTGTTCATCTAATATAATTATGTACATACATATCGAAGGACTGATTCCCTTAATATCAGCTAAGGTCCAACCAAAAGCTTTTTTATATCTTTTTAATGTATCTAACGAAGGACTGATTCCTTTAATATCTGCTAAGGTCCAACCAAAAGCTCTCTTATATCTTTTTAATGAAGGACTGATTCCTTTAATATCCGCTAAGGTCCAACCAAAAGCTTTCTTATATCTTTTCAATATATCCAACAGTTTTTGTTCTTGTAAATCATTTAATTCTGAAGATACGATAACAGGTAATGTAAATTAGTCTCCTAAAAACACACACTTCAAGTANGGATTTTAGTCTGTCACTCTAAAATCTCCAATTCTACACCCGATAATATTATTTCCCTATTTATTTATACCCAACCTCCAAGGGCTTTGACCTCCCTGAATCTTAGACGTAATCTTCACATTAGTTGTAAAACTCAACATATTTTAACAAATGAATTGGCTAGATTGAAAGTAAATTAAGATTAAAGTGAAAAGATCATCACAATTTCTTAAACATTTTTATGGCTTCACCAATTCAAATAACCATTTCACAATTCTCAAGACAAGGATGACAGAGANTTCTTTAACATTTTCATGGCTCGACCAATTCAAATCACCATTTCACAAATCTCGAGACAAGGAGAAAGACAGAGAAAATTACTCAGAACTCATGAGGAAAGCACAAAAAAACTCANCAAAGTCATACAAACTACAACAAGTAAATAACTTATCTCTAATTTCTTCCAAGAACACTCCTCGAAGTTCCTATGAATCTCTTCCTTTCATTACAGCACACAGAATTCTTCTTCGAAGCNATGGGGAAAACACAACAAAACTCGGAATTCATATATAAAATCAAAGTCATACAAATTATAACAAGTAAATAAATTATCTCTAGTTTCTCCCCAAGAACACTCCTANCTAATTCAAATCACCATTTCACAAATCTCGAGACAAGGAGAAAGACAGAGAAAACTACTCATAACTCATGGGCAAAACACAACAAAACTCGGAATTCATATATAAAATCAAAGTTATACAAACTACAACAAGTAAATAACTTATCTCCAATTTCTCCCCAAGAACACTCCATANCAAACTATAACAAGTAAATAACTTATCTCTAAATTTTTCCCCAAGAACACTCCTCGAAGTTCCTCTAAATCTATTCTTTTTTTTACAGCACATGGAATTCCTCTTCGAAGTAGCAAGAAGGAAGAAATCTCTCACTTTCCCTCCACTCTTACAATTTCTCAAAGAATTACTCATAGTTACACGCTCTATAAAGCTCTCTACACACTAATGAAACCTATCTAACCTCCAGGACTCCTCTATTTTCGGGCAAAATCTTCTCTTTAAAGANCAAACTACAACAAGTAAATAACTTATCTCTAGTTTCTCCCCAAGAATACTCCTCGAAGTTCCTTTGAATCTCTTCCTTTCTTTACGGCACACAGAATTCCTCTTCGAAGTAGTNGGAGAAAGACAGAGAAAACTACTCAGATCTCTTGGGGAAAACACAACAAAACTCGGAATTCATATATAAAATTAAAGTCATACAAACTACAAAAAGTAAAAAAACTTATCTCTAATTTCCCTTCAAGAAAACTCCAAGAAGTTTCTTTGAATCTATTCCTTTCTTTGCAACACACATAATTTCTCTTCGAAATAGCAAGGAAAAAGAAATCTCTCACTTTCCCTCTACTCTTAAAATCTCTCGAAAAATTCTTCACAATTTTTACACACTATTGTAACCTTTCTAACTTCCAGGAACTCTCTCCACCTTCCAACCCCCTTTCTCAATTTTTGGCCAAAATCTTCTTTTAAAGNAATCTCTTCCTTTCTTTACAGCACACAGAATTCCTCTTTGAAGCAGCAAAGAGGAAGAAATCTCTCACTTTCTCTCCACACTTACAATCTCTCGAAGAACTCCTCACAATTTTAACACACTATTGGAACCTTTCTATCCTACAGGAACTCTCCAGGACTTCTAGGCTCTCCCAATTTTCGGCCAAAATAGTCTTTTAAAGTTGAGGATGAGCTTTCCCGAGAGTTGCGTAAGCATCCCTTCAAAATTTGGCCTTATCTAAAGCCTGATTGGGCATAACCGCTGAGCTCATCGTCGGCGGCCTCGAGGGCGCCGTCGGCGGACCTTCTTAATGAATTAATTCTGGAGTCTCAGAAAAATCTCGCTGTCGGTGGGGTCGATGGCGCTGCCGGCTCTTTAGTTTAATTCTGCTCATTTTGGTTCTTTTTGCTCCAAATTATCTCCTTTTTGTATCTTTTTGCTCCAATGACCCTGATTCATCATTCCTACAACAAAACATTAAAAATATCTTTCTTTAAAGTGTAATATCATAAAAAATAATATAAAATAGGTATGAAAATCTCAACATATTTTCCTTTGGTCAGTAAGATCCTTCTGAATAGATCTTCACCACCATGAACGGTCCCTCCCAAGTAGACTCAAATTGTTATGTGCAAGAATAGGCCTTTTCAGAAAAAAGTATAAGGTCACCAGCTTTAGACGTCCTTGAGTGGACCAGTTTGTCTTGGCCCTGAATCATCGTGACCTGGTAAAGTTCTAAATTTTGTTATGCTTGTAATCAATTTCCTTTGAAATTTTTCAATTTTGTAAGTTGGGGCTTAGCGTTGTCTTCTACTATAATGTGGTTGGTGATGGTGATCCTGAAAGATGGTAGTTGAACTTCAAAAGTTGAACTTCGAACGGGAGTACTGCCTTAGACTCGTACATAAGCGCATACGATGTACGTTTGGTATGAGTTCAGAGCATTGTCTGGTAGTTCCATAAAGCTTCTAACAATTTTCATGCAAACTTCTCTTTTTCTCGTCCAATATTTTCCTTAAAAATTGTACGAGTGTCTTGTTGAAAGCTTTGACTAGGTCATTCACCCTGGAGTAGTAGATAATAAAGTATCTCCACTCTATCCCGTGTCATTTGAGAAAGTTGTTGATTTTGGTGCTCTTGAAGGTTGACCCATTATCTGAAATAACTATGTGTGGCTTATCGAAATTATAGACGATCTAATTTCTGAAGAACTAAAGAACTGGCTGCACTGTAACCTCTCGTAATGAAACTGCCTCTGTCCACTTGGAGAAGTAATTTGTGGCTGCGAGAATAAATCTGCATCCTTTCAAAGATAGAGGATCTAAAGAACCCACAATATCCATACCCCAACCCTCAAATGGCCATGATGTGACTGTTGAATGTAGCACATTAAGGGGTTGGTGCAAGACCACTCTATGCACTTGGCACTGGTGACATTTCTTACCAATTTCTTTACAATATAACAACATTACTGGCGAGTAGTACCTGAGTCTATTAATCTTCATCTTCATGTTTGGACCTAACTGGTGAGCATCACATAATCCTGCATGTACTTCCTTGATGATATTCTGCGCTTTTGCTTTACTCAGACATTGCAGCCACATCTAATTGAACAAACTTCATTAGAGGACATTGCCTACCAAAGCATATGAAAGAGCTCTTCTCGTAATGTGATATGTTGCTGACTTGTCATCTGGTAGCCTTCCTCTTTGCACATAGTCTATTAATGGCTTGCACCAATATTCCGTATCAGACACTACAGCTACTATTTCTTTGATTTCAAGCTTGTACAGACTGTCAAGGTCAATCTGCGACTAAACTTGGCATCCCTGTACTATAATGTCAATGAAATTCTTTGATGGACACGTCAATTCCTTAGAAAGCTTGGCTAAAGCATCAANAATTTTTCACCGATAGCACACAGTATAGTGAAACTACCAGGATCTTTTAATTTTTTAGGAAGCTTTTTCTGAGCAATTGCACTACACTCTTCGCTAAGTGTAACAGTTTCATTATCAGAGAACTTCCTCTTCTTGTTCAGAATATCTTTCATAAACTTCACATAATTGGGCATTTGCTCATCTAAAAATTTTGAAAATTGAGCTTCTACGAAGGGAATATTCACCGTTAACTTCTTAATAATTTCTAAAAATTTTGAAAATTGTTTATTCTCTTTATTGTGCTTATTCACCGTTAACTTCTTAAGAATTTCTAAAAATTTTGAAAATTTTTTATTCTGTTTATGTTGCTTCAGTCTTTGAAAAAGGCGGTGGAGGTTTCTCCACGGTAACTTTCATTGGTGTAAATGGATACTCTAAATCTGGGTATTTGTGATCCTTTTCTTTTCGGCATCCACTTTTTCTTTTTCAGTTTCTATTTTTTTTGTACTCTTGTCTCTAATTCTTTTCTNATATTTGGATAGAAATTTCTATGAAAGTACTCCCCAAGTTTTAATAGATCCTCGTGCTAACAAATTTAACCAAATCTTAGCCTTATCCCTCAGTGAAAAAGGAAAAAGTCTAAGTCTAACAGCATCGTTTAAACTCTGTCATATTTAAAAGTAGCACACAGTTCTAAAAAACTAGCGAGGTGTAAGTTCAGATCTTCATTTGGTGTACCTCCAAATTAATTGTTTTGTACCATTTGGATAATAACATGTTTAAGCTTAAATGAATTAGCAGCTACATTAAGATTTTGGATAGATAAGTGAATTTCAACTACTGTAGGATTTGCATAATCTCGTAGGGTCTAGGTTGGTGTTCATTCTCTATTCCTTGATTGCTCATGTTGTTTTCCATTGTATCAGAATTTCTAGGTTCTCTTCTTAATCTTCTAATCCTTCTAACAATGCGTTATCTTTCTGAATCGTAGGGTATAAGATTTTTAGGTCCAAATTTACGCATACAATTTGAAATCAGTAAATAGTAATATATTTAACTAAATATAAAAATAAGCTGTAATTCAA
Organism: Phalaenopsis hybrid cultivar; assembly: GCA_002079205.1. Classification (NCBI taxonomy): domain Eukaryota; kingdom Viridiplantae; phylum Streptophyta; class Magnoliopsida; order Asparagales; family Orchidaceae; genus Phalaenopsis; species Phalaenopsis hybrid cultivar. The sequence continues at coordinate 136,477 of JXCR01139832.1, read as the reverse complement.
GTAAAAATTTTCTAATAATCCTAATTTTTTCGTTACTCTAATTGTGATTTTTGTTTACTCACTCACTCACTCGCTCCCCGACAACGGCGCTAAAAACTTGACCAGTGACTTTATATATGCTTAAAAATATAAGTTAAATATGGTTGTAATAAATATTCAATAATTGTAAAGTCACACTAATCAACGCAAGTATACGTGTCACTCAAGTAATATAGGGCTCTAATGGAGTCCTAGATATCAATCCCACAGGAAGTGGTTTAGAACTGCAAACTAAGATTTTAGAAAAGCAATACTTTAATCGCAACAATGAAGTTCAATTTTGCTTGTCTATCTCTAATAGACAATTAAAATAAATATGTAATTTTAATAACTATTAAATAACTAATGATACTAATGTACTAATGATACTAATGATTCTAATAATACTAATGATACTAATGAGGCTTTAAATGTGATATTCAATATATAAGAAAACATCGTTCTCGTTGTCAAGAAATTATAGTGAGTGGATAAAGTGAATTAGTTCAAATTATATTGTGCCAAATAGAAGCATGCCTATTCCTTACCTTTTGGTCCAGGCATAAAGAACATTGACTAATCCTACGCTTGTTTACTGAATCTGCAGTTAGGCTGGGAGGATACTTAAAGAACATTGACTAATCCTATGCTTGGTTACTGATTCTATGGCTAGGCTGGAAGGATACCTTAAAAAACATTGACTAATCCTATGTTTGGCTGATTCTGCGGCTAGGCTGGGAGGATACCGAATAAAGAACATTGACTAATCCTATGCTTGGTTACTGAATCTACAGCTAGGCTGGGAGGATACCGGACACTTTGGAGCTCCCACGTTCCCCTCACCTGAGGGCTAACATCTACACATCAACACCCAAACATCGGAGCTCCCATGTTCCCCTCACCTGAGGGCTAACATCTACACTTCAGCACCCAAACGATACGACCGAATTGGGGATTTTAGTCTGTCACTCTAAAATCTCCAATTCTAANAACTCGGTTCCTCATCGTTCAAACCATGAAAGAATTTCTGAAGCTCCTAAAGTCCACTTCCTTGCCTTGAATTGACTGGAAAAGGAAATTGTACGTCCCACAGTGACACCAGATCTTGAACCTCCACTGCTGGAACCCTCTCTCAACTTCCCTGATTCTAATAATATCACTCTGGTAGAAGAAGTTGTTGAGCATCTTGCTAACCTCCCTTAATTGATTAGAGCCCCTTCTGATCCTCTTCCTATTGATGCTTCCAACACCCTTTTGGCCTTTCCTCAATTAGAAGAACTGCAACAAGCATTGGATGAGGGGTGGCAACTGCTAAAATAAGAAAGAAAAAGAAGAATATTATGGTAGACCCTCTTGGGGAGACAGTTGTTTTTGAAGCAGGTAGCTCTCATTCTACAAGAAGAAAGTCCATCACTAGGCTTACTAAGGAGAGATCCAAACCTTCTCACCATGATTAATTTCTTATGTTGTAATATTAGGGGTGTGACCCATCCCCTTTCATTAAAAATNTCTTTAAAGTGCAATATCATCAAAAACAGTATAAAATATGTATGAAAATCTCAACATATTTTCCTTGGGTCATTAACTCATTCACCAAGTTTAGCCTATACATGAATCATCATTAGTGTTATGGGGGCACTTCATTGATTTCAAAATATTAAAAATCACTTCTTGATCATTTGCCCTCATAGTTAACTCTCCTTTATGAACATCTATCATAGCCCTGCTTGTAGCTGGAAAATGCCTACTTAGGATAACAAGGCTCTTCTTATCTTCATCCATATCTAAAATAATAAAATTAATAAAAAAGATAAATTTATAGACTTAACCAAAACATCCTCAATAACCCACCTAAAACAGGTAAGTGATTAGTTAGCTAACTATAAAGTCATTATAGTAGTTTGTGCTTCTTCTAATTCTAGTCTCTTAAAGATAAATAAAGGCACAAGTTTAATATTGGACCCTAAATTACATAAATTTTTTCCAAATAATTTATCTCCCATGGCACAAAGGATGGTGAAGCTACCTAAGTCTTTAAGTTTCTAAGAAAGTTTATTTTTAATGGTAGTTTTACACTCCTCATTCAAAGTTAAAGCTTAATTTCACATATTTTTCTTTTCTTATTCAATACGTCTTTCAAGGATTTCACATAACTTATCATGCATTCTAAAGCTTTGATAAATTGGATATTGATTGTGAGATCTTTGAACACTTCTGCAGAGCTCGACAACTATTGTTCAAATCTATATTTTTGAAGTCTCCAAAGTAATCATGGTGGTGGTCTCTCCTATTCTTTCCTAGGAGGTGAGTAAAAACTAAATCTTGGGTAGTTTTTTACTAGGTCTTTTAAGCGCAGGTTCGGGTTCAAGTTATTCTTCACTAGACTCATTCCTAGTCACCTCCTCCATCTCCTTTTAACTTCATAAAGTAATGAATTTCAGATGATAATTCACTTTATCTTTAGTATTCACTCCTATGTTTTTAGGTAATGTCTCTTGGGGTTTAATATTTAAAGAGTTAGATATTTTCTCTAGTTGATTCTCATTATTTATTATAGTTTTAGCCTGACTTTATAATTGAATCCTCATTTGTAATAAAACTTTTTTAGGGATAATTTTTTTTTTTACGAACTAACAATTGAAAATAAATCCTAAGTTAGTCTTAAGTTGCTAATACATTGGTTATTTCAATTTTTTATAGGGTTAGGTTGATTTTTTACCCACAGTTGGTTTTNAGATCCCACTAATCTATTATAAAAGGTTTGAATTATTAACCAGTCTGGTAATGAATGATGAGGGCATTTCCTGAGAAGATCTTTAAATCTTTCCAAAGCTTCATATATTGACTCTGCATCAATCTGACAGAACGATGTTTTGCCATTTCTTAGTTTAGCAGTTTTGGATGGAGGGAAATATCTGGATAGAAATTTGTGTGATAGTTCTCCCCAAGTTCTAATAAATCCAGGTACTAACATTGGATAGAAATTTCTGTGAAAATTCTCCCCAAGTTCTAATAGATCCTGGTGCTAACAAATTTAAGAAATATTTGGATAGAAATTTCTGTGAAAGTTCTCCCCAAGTTCTAATAGATTCTGATGCTAACAAATTTAACTACATCTTAGCTTTATCCCTCAGTGAAAAAGGAAAAAGTCTAAGTCTAATAGCATCGTTTGAGACTATCATTTTTAAAAGTAGCACATAGTTCTAAAAAACTAGCAAGGTGTAAGTTAGGATCTTCATTTGGTGTGCCTCCAAATTTATTATTTTGTACCATTTGGATAATAGTAGGTTTAAGGTCAAATGAATTAGCAGCAACATCAGGATTTTGGATAGATAAGTGAATTGCATCTGCTGTAGGATTTGCATAATCTCTTAAGGGTGTAGGTTGGTGTTCGTTTTCTATTCCTTGGTTGTTCATAATGTTTTCCATTGTATCACAATTTCTAGGTTTTCTTTTATAATTTTCAAATTTTTCTAACAATTCGTTCTAATTCCGAATCGTATGGTATAAGATTTTCAGGTCCAAATTTGCTCATATAATTTAAAATTAGTACTAAATAATATAAATATAAATATAAATATAAATATATAAATATATAGATAAGTTGCAATTTATGTAAAAACTTTTTAATAATTCTAATATGTCTGATACTCCTAAAATATTCTCCCCGGCAACGACGCCAAAAACTTGACCGACCTTTTTTTGTAAATCAACAATTACAAAAATTTTATGATNTAATTCTAATATGTCCGTTACTCCTAAAAATTCTCCCCGGCAACGGCGCCAAAAACTTGACCGACCTTTTTTTATAAATCAACAATTACGAGAATTTGATGACACTACTAGAAGATTTAAATTCCAGTAATGATGCCAAGAACGTGACTGCGACTTTATATATATATGTTTGATTTAATAAAGATGTATAGATATAATATTCAATAATGTTAAGATCAAATTTGTCAACGCAAGTATACTTATCGCTCAAGTAATATAGGACTCTAATGGAGTCCTAGATATTGATCCCACAGGGAGAAATAGAATATTACGGACTAAGATTTAATAAAAAGTAATACTTTAACTACAACGACGTTCAAGTTGCTTATCTGTCACTAATAGGCAATTGAAGTAAGTAGATAATTTGGATAATAACTAATTATAGAAAATAACGTTTAATTGTGATATTTAATATATAAGAAAGCATCCTTCTCCTTGCCAAGAAATTATAGTGAATGGATAAAATGAATTAATTTAATTTATATTGTGTCAAATAGGAGCATATCTATTATTTACCCTTTGGTCCAGACATAAAAAACATTGAC
>JXCR01139832.1:100364-132070 GCA_002079205.1 Phalaenopsis hybrid cultivar | reverse complement strand
GCTAGGCTGGGAGGATACCGGCTCTCACTTCGGAGCTCCCACGTTTCCCTCACCTGAGGGCTAACATCTACACATCAGCACCCAAAGGATAGGACCAAATANGTCGGCGGGGTCGAGGGTGCCGTCGGTGGCCTAGTTCAAATCTCCACATTTTGGTCCTTTTCGCTCCAAATTAGCTCCTTTTTTCATCCTTTTGCTCTAATGACCCTAATTCATCATTCCTGCAACAAAACATCAAAAATACTTTCTTTAAAGTGCAATATCATAAAAAACAATATAAAATAGGTATAAAAATCTCAACATATTTTTCTTGGGCAGGTGTATCATGCACTTTCGATGATGTGCAGGGAAGGAATTGTGGCGTTATGCGAGTGATGGGTTTGTGGTGATAGTATTGTGGTTTTATTGTGGTAGAATTGCAGGTTTATGATAATGTGATTGTGGGATTGCATGGATTTGCACGGGGTCGTTGGGCTAGTAGTACCTTGGTGTTATTGGGCGTCATAGAGCAATATTTTGGTAGTATTATGGTGTTATAAGGCAATTTTATGGTGTTATTATGGGGATATGTAGAGTTTTGGTATGTGGTATTATTAGAGGGTTGAAGTGGGATTATTAGAGCATGAAAGTGGAGTTATTGGAGTTATTGGGCTACTTTTAGCCCAAGTCAGGTCCAAACCTATCCTAAACCCTCTTCCACTTTAGTTTAACCCATGAACACATGACACAACACAATTGGTGGATTTGGTGAACTTCAAGGAATTTTCATGAGGGAAAATTGGGGTGTGTTTGATAATTTTATTTATGGAGTGGTGTTTTATGTGGGTTGATTTGAATTTTGAATGTTGGGTGTATTTGAAGAGAATTTGATGTGCTTTTGTCAGCTTGGTAAAAAAGACTAAAAGTTGGGGAATGCTGAGTTTGATTTGGATTCTATATAGGATTTGGGGTAAAATTTTGTGAATTGGAACTTAGGGTCCATGAGAATTGGATTTGAGGTCTTGACTTGATTTTCAATTGAAGTTGGAAAAATCTTGTATTATTCAGAGTGGTGAGGATGTACTGCAGTGCAAGGTAAATGTCTAAAGCATAAAGAGCCTCCATAAAGACTCATAGTCCCACAAGAACTTATTTTGGAGCCTCCACATGTTATTCCCAACCTTTGAAGTTTTGGAGGTTTATGACCATCCATGTGAGGTTCCAAAAGGGACAAGCAATACTGTGAACCTTAAAGGACGGAGTATGTGAGGCGAGTATGTGTGTAGTGGAATTTCATAAGCCAACAAGGGTCAACAGGGTGTCCCTAAGGCCTCCTGATCCTATAAGAGCTCATCCTTGGGTTCACACATGTTGGTCCTAACCTTCCAAGTGCTGAAGCGTATAAACACCCAATGTGGGGCTCCAAGAAGAGTTAAGAAGTGTTTTGAAATCCTGAAAGGGGTGGGTCCCATCAATAATCCTCTAGGATATCCAAAGGAAAAGTTCTATGGCTAGGTCTTAAGTACTAAGAGGAAGACTAGACCACACCAAAATTTAGGTCAACAGGAACATGCAACAAGAGGGGCAAATATAAGTCTACCTTTAGCCAAAGAATGCATTCTCAAGGTAGGTTATTAATGAAAAACCCCCTGAGAAGTTAAGGTTTCATCTTTGAAACCTTATAAGGGTCGAAGCAATCCTTCGATCTTATAGCATCCTTTGAGTTGGTTATATGCCTTCTCAAAGTTTCTGACAGTTGAAATATGATTTGTTCTACAGTACATTGAGAGATTCAGTCCTCATGTGATTTAATGACATCTTGATATGAATTATGACTTCATTTGGTGAGTTTAAGAAGCTATCCATGACATAGTTTGCTAGCGCTCAAAAGCCTTGCAAGGAATCAGAGTCCTCATGGCTTGAATGAATGCATATGATCATAAGTGATCCCGATCTTTTATGACACTAATATGATGTATGCGGTTATATTCTTAATTTTTTCTTATTTATATTTCTTATTTTGCAACAATGCCAAAAACTTGACTTTGAAGTAAATAAGAGTGCAATTATTATATTTAAATATGGGATACTACACAAGTATACGTATCGTTATCAAGTAAAATAGGAATTTTTTATTAAGCCCGAATATCGATCCCATAGAGAGATTTTGAATCTTTAAATAAGTCAAAATAAATTAGATAAAAAATTCTACTTTGCAAAATACTCTTACTCAAACTATAGATGTTATAATAGGATTGAAAGTTTGATTCTTTTTGGTAATTTTTTATAATTGAAAAAAAATGAAACAACTAATTAAATTTAACTGGATATTTGTAAGATGAAGGCAATATAAATAAAATATCTTTTTCCTTATCATGAATCAGTAACAAGTATAGGAATTTTGTTGTGGAAGTACTCAAATTGTGTTGTGCCAAATAAGAGCAATATTATTATTTACCCTTACTAGAGATGCTATAAATAACATTAGCTAATTTAAAGTTTGAATAGTTTTGAAGATGAGTTATGTAGGAAAGATACTAGCTCTCACTCTAGAGTTCCCTCTTCTCCCTCCACTTGGAGGCTAACATCTCGTATCAAGACATAAAACTGTAAACCAAATTGGGGGTTTTAGCCTGTCACTCTAAAGTCCTCTAACTCTACACCCTTCAAAGATTATTTTCCTATTTATCTGCACTCAACCATATGAATTACATTCTCTTCCATAAAATCTCATGTGATTCTTACCATTAATTGACTGAGACAATATCATCACGGATCTTACATGTTCTCACAACAAATATTAACATCTTAATTGGCCAAATCAAGAAGTAAATAAAGTATAAGGTTTAAAATCATGACAACTTGTTCTAAAATTAAAGATTAAAACTTCACACAACTTCCATCCAACACTTAATCACTTAGCATTTTATGGAAAAAGATAAAGAAAACTACTCAGAATTCATGGAGAAAACACAACCAAACTTAAGTTTAATAGTAGAAATCATGTAAAAAAACAAGAATTCTAAATTAAAACCAAATGTAGTCACCAATATAAAAGCTTTTCCCAAATTCTCTCTGTCAAATTCTTGAATTTCAGTAGGCACAATTTTTTGGGGGGTACTGTGGAAGCTATCGGTCGCCATAATCAAAATCTCATCGCCTGCTTTAAAGGGACATTTTAATTTACATATCTATTTAATTTTAGAAAAATATGAAATCAAACCAATCCCATATCTTTCATAGTTTAAATGAAAGAGCGCCACATCTTAATCTATGTATCCGTCTCAAAAGATAGACGCATGGCTTGACGGTGAGACTAAATCAAATAAACAAAGAAATGTATGAAATATGTTTGGTCTGCAAAACCATTTTATTATAAGCCAACAAGTTCTCCTATTTAATATGAAAATTTAAATAGGTTTTATATTAAGTTGGGTTCGGAAAAGCTTCCTATAAGGGCAAGCCCCTATAGTTAATTGCATCTTAGATAACTGAAGTAACTTAAGAAAACTCTCGATAAGAATTAGGGGATATTATCTCCAAGAAGTTCAAAGGATTGAAATTTTCAATGAGATCGGACAAAGATGTGTGAAATGCGAATGCCTCAAATTTGGAACATTTATTTTTGGAATCCAAAGGAAGAAGAATTCACAAATCCTAAGAAGAACCTCAATGACTTCCCAATCTACCCTATGGTATGGTTTCAATTTAGAGGAGAAATATTTAAATGTTTAATCCTGTCATTTTTATTAATTAGGGCTTACATTCATGTGAGACAATCACACAAATAGCTTGGAAGATGTGAGGATTTAGGTCATGACGAATGCATCCTCCGAATCCTAAAACAAGTTAGGGCTTATATTGTATACCAGAGCCATACAAAGGCCTAAAGAAAATGTTGAGAATTTATGTCGCACTAAGAGGACTATCTAGAAGTCCTATGACTTGGTTGTTTAATTCTAAGGAATAGTCAACTGATGTAGAAATGTTTTGCTGTTGAAGATGGTCGTGTTGCCCACAATGCTAGCTCCAAGCTCCTCCTCGTGGCGAGTTTAAGTTTAGAAGTGTCAAATTGTAAAGATTGAGAGAAGTATCAGGTTCAGAGGTCAAGTTTTCTAATTTGTCAAGTCATGATGTGAAATTAATTATTTTTTAAGGTTATTTAAATATTATGGGGAGGGTTAAAGTTGATTAGAGTGACACCAGTTAGGATCCCACGGTTCCCTCATTCTGGTATCACTATTTTATTTTGAATTTACTTAGGTTAAATGAGTTGTGAAACTCATTTAAATCGGGGAGATCTGGTTAGCAACTGTGGGTTACCTCCTCCGAGGGACTCCCATAAATTCAAAAAGGCATTTTAAGTTTAGTGAAGTTTCAAAAGATTTATGTTTACCTTTGAAACAATTAAATGTTTGTTTTAGGTTTTAAAAATGTTGACTAATTTTTTGAAAAGGTTGTTTTGATTTTTCAAATGAAGTAAAGTGCTCAACCAAGCTGTTATGATATTTGCAGAAAGTAAAATGACAAAAATTAAATAACACTATAAAAGTGTACTTGTCATCTTCTCGATATTCTGACTGAAATGTTAGTCTTTTGCAACATGTATATAATCTTGCTGAAATTTAAATGAATTGAAAGAGTAGATGAAAGTGTATCTAACAGACTCTGAACTATGATTTATTAAGTCTCAAAAAATCTTAGTGGATGATTTTAGAACAAAATATAGCAACTTCAATTTGTCCTTCAAAATATTTAAGAGATTATAAAGTGTTCGGGAAATGACTCTCAATTGCTTTAAAGGTCCCTTGAAATATTTGAGTTCATTTTAAACTTATCATATTGCTCTACTAATCATCCCAGGTCAAATTAAAATTACCCCATTACTCGGTAAACTTTGACATTTTAATTGTCCAAAGGATAGGGTCCAATTAATCAGTTGATATTTCACTTAAAATTTAAGTAGGTGAAAGCCCCTAAGGCAAGTTTTAGTCATTAAAGGTCTGATACCCACCACTAAGGTTGGGCTTGATAGTGTTAATCATCAACCACATTATCTTCTAATTCCCATCAAACAAGTTTTAAAATCAAGCCTGGATCACTACCATGCCCTTTAATGAATCAAATGGGAGAAAGATTAGCAAAGGTTTAGAATTTTTAATTTAAGTGATATAGATTCTGTTTAAAAGAACTTAGATCATCATTAATTGTGGACTTGATCAAAAGTAAAACATCATCTCCTTAGTTTAACCCCATCACTTGAGAATCATTTGATTTTGATCAACTTCCACCATCATCACCTACCATTGGGCGTAAATTATAATTAAGCCTCCCCTGGATCACTTGACCTTTTGGTTGCCACCTTTGGCCTTGCCAGCTAGCATAGTGGCTGGAAAACACCAAAAATAAGACCCCCAAGCTCAAATTCAAACCCAATTTCAACCCCAGAGGACTGCTCATCCCAATGGCTCTTCAGAGCTCCTCAGCCTTCCACCTAAGCACCATTTTACACCCATCAATTAGCCCTGAGCTCCCATCTAAGCTCCTCTATTTAATCAGCCCCTCCATTTAAAAAGAGAAAAGAGTGCCAAAATCTATGGGGAAATTCTATCCATTTGCTTTCAGACTCTCCCTAAGAACTCCTAAGCTCATTGCCACCATTTTCCCCCATTGATCTCCGCTATGGAAGCCCAATTTTGAGCTTAAACTTTCAGCTTAAATTAGGACATCTCTCCACAGTCCACCAAACTCAAATTAATTGTGCACACACCATCCCTAGAGCAAGAGGAGTTGATTCCCCATCAAACCCCCCTCTCAAACAACCTCTAACCTAGCTCTAGACCAACACCTGAAATCAAGCTCGATCAAATTCATACTTAAAAAATTCACCAAGGCTTGAGACTTCTTCTAGAGGTTCGTTGAGTCCAATTGAAGCTACCACAACCATCTGATTGAGGCCTCCCCTCTCAGACAAAGGTATTGAACCTCAACCCTAATCCAAGCTAATTTTGATTCTCCATTTGTAATGGCTTGATTTCATACTTGATTAAATGTGTTCGTCTTGAGTAGATGAAGGTTTAGAAACAAACCCCATGCTCTTTTGTTGAGTTTAGCTTGAGATCTTAAGGTTTTAATGTGATGACTTATGGGTTAGGTCACTTGGAGACGATAACGGAGAGTTGTCCGATCGCGCGTGTATCCAACCAACAGAGGAGATCGAGCCAGAACAGTGGATGGTGTGTGAACCGCTGGACGCACGATAGCTGAAGTGGATGGCAGCGTTGAATGAGATTGCGCCGCATGTGAGTTCGGAGCCGCCGTAGGTTGAGGTGGCACTGCATGGATAAATAGAAAAATAAGGATTTTTTGAATTATTTTAAATGCCTAAACTTCAAAAATCCATCTTTCTCTAGAAAAATCATAAAAATAAAAGAAAAATACCCTCTTGCTCAGCAAACAAAGGAGAAAAATGTGGACTAAAAATAAAAATTATTTTCTTATTCTCTGATTTTTAATGAATTAAATACCCTCTGTGGTATTTTAATTCTCCATGACTAAACATTGCTCACCATGGCTTGAAATTTTGAGAGTCCATTCCTCATGACAAAGGCCATTTCTTCTGATTTTTCTAAGGTTAAAAGACACCTCTATGCTTCTGGCCCTAATTTTCAAGCTAAGGTGACTATTTTGGTTATATTAATTATATAAATCAAAATATCACTTGGAAAATTATGGAAATAGTTTTAGCATGTTCCATGTGGTCAGAGAAGTCTAGAAAAAATATTATGATGTTTTGAATCATCTTGTATATTTCCATGCTTAATTAAATGCATATACTTTATATTAACTTATGTAAATTAAATACTTATAAAAATTTAACAAAATTACTTCCCCACTGTCCATAAAAATCATGTTTATTCACTGTAAAAATATCAAAATTATTTGACCTAGTCTAAGCACTAAAATAGATTTTTAAAAAACCTTGTATTTTTGTATAAAAATAATTAGATTAAATTAAATAAGCTTAGAAAATTATGAAAATTGGTTCTCTGAGTTCCTTGTAACCAGGGGAATTTAATAAAAATAAAATCCATTTTTGTGAAAATACTTCATTTTTAAAATATATTTTGAATTAAAAATAATTAAAATAATCAAAATTTTCAAAATACAAAAAATGGTTCAAAATGAGTGGAAATATCCCCTGATCACTTTGAATTCATTAAGATATTTTTTTCCTAATTTTTTTTCTAAGTTAAAATATAAATTTTCAAAACTTAAAAATGAATTTTTCATATTTTCCCATTAAAATAAATATAATAAATAAATTAAAAATCACAAAAATACAAAACTTGGTTCTCTAAGTTTTCTGAATTCAAAAGAGTTTATTTAAAAATACAAAAAATGATTTTTTTAATTAAAATATTATTTTCTATTCAATTTAATCATTAAAATTGATTAAAAATTAAATAATAGTAATAAAAATTTAATTCAAAAAATCATGAAAGTTTGCATACGTGTTTCTTTGACCTTAGATTTCCATAAATACAAACTTTATTTTGGATAACTGAATAAATTAACCATTGAAAATCCTATCTTCTAAATTTAAATAATTATCTAAATTAAGTTAAAAATTTGAGAGATCCACATATTCTCCTCCAACATTATAATTACCTCATGGATATGACACTCTAATTCCTCAAAGTCATTTGAGTTTTGTTTAGTGAGTTATAAGGTGAAGTGTCCCAAGGGCAAAGTGGTAATTTCAGACTTTGGTGCCTTAATCAAAATTTTGGATTAATCAAGGGAAAATGGGTAACTTTGACCTTAATAAACATATTTAGATGATTGAAATACAATGAGATTAAAAGGTAGAAACTCACTCACTATCATTGCACAACATCAACAAAACCATAATCCTCCTAATCTTCATAACTTGGAAATCAACTAAGATCAGATGATTCTTAAGTGACAGGCTTAAGTCGGAAAGATGGAAATTCAATTTTCTTAAGTTCAAAGTTGAGGATAGTTTGACCATTTGATAAGAATACATATCATTTAAATCAAAATTTTGATAATCACTTTTTCATCTATCATGATTATTAAAGGCTTAGTAGTGATATAAGCTCAATATCTAAACTCAATGGATTGGATTTAAAAGATAAAATAATTGGTAGTTAACATCTTTAAATACTACAAGCCCGACCTTAATTGTCGACACCACAATCTTAAACAACCTAATGTTGCATTAAGGGCACTCTGTCACGTAACTTTTAAATGAAACATCAATTGACTAATCAAGTATTCTATCCTTGTGATAATTAAATCGTCAAGTTTCACTGAGCAACGGGGTAGCCACACTCTAAACTCGGATGGTTAATGAAACAATATGATAACTTCAGAAATGAACTCAAAATAATTCAAGAGATCTTCAAAATATTTCAGGGTCATACCCCAAGCACTTTGAAATCTTTTGGATATTTTGAAGGAAAATTTGAACTTGTCATATTTTGTTCTAAAATTATCCAATAAGATCTTCTAAGACTCAACAAAATCATAATCTAGGGCTTGATATCTAAACCTTCATCTACTCTTGCAATTTAAATTACTTGCAAAATTATATACATGCCTCGCAAGTACTGACCTTTCAAGTGGTGGAATGAGAAAACTCATCAGGTACGCTTTTACAGTTTACAATACCATCTTTTCTTTTGCTTTCCACAATATATTTTTACACTTACAAAACTTTCATGTTAAATAACGATGTCACCCTGCATGAAAACTAAAACTACTAGGGTTGCCATAAAACCAAAACCAATACTAAAATCAACTAAGATAAAATTCACTGCCACAACATTCAAAATTTAAGACAACTCAAAATTTAATCACAAACATCACAAAACAAAAATTGCAACTATATTAAGACGTCTCTATTGGATGATCGGGAATCCCTCGAAGGAGGTAACCTATGGTTGCTAACGAGACTTCAACGGTCTAAATGAAAGCATTGAACTCATTAAGTTGAGTTTAGTAATTTCATTTAGACAAAGTGAATCCAATAGAAAATAGTGGTACCGGAACGAGGGAACCGTAGGATCCTAACCGGTCTCACTCTAATCAACTTTAATATGCTCTCCTAATATTTAAAGAACTATAACCATAGTGACATATGATTTGTCATTATAACTTGACATATTAAAAAACTTAAACTCATCATGGCAAGGAGCTTGGAGGTAGCATTGTGGGCAGCACGACCATCTCCAACAGCAGGAGGATCTATAGCAACATATCTTTCCTTAGAATTAAACAACAAAGCCATAAGGTTTTGAGGAGGTTTTCTTATGCAACATAAATCTCAACCTTTTCTTTAGGCCTTTGTATAGCTCCGTTGTACAATACAAGCCCTAACTCATTTTGGATTCCGAGGTTGTCGTTCGCCATGACCTAAATCCTCACATCTTTTAAGCTATTTGTGTGATCATTTTACACGAGTGTAAGTCCTAACTGATAAAATTGATAGGATGAAACATTTAATTATTTCTCCTCAAAATTGAAGCCAAACATTAGAATATCTTAGGAAGTCATCGAGGTTCTCCTCAGGATCTGTGACATCCTTTAGTTCGTCCTCCTTTGAACTCTACAATAAATGTTCCAAATTTGAGACATTCCCCTTTCACAACTTTTTTTCCGATCTCATTAAAAAGTCCTATCCTTCTGACCTCATTGAAGACAATATTTCCTGATTTTTCTCGAGAGTTTTCTTGAGTGATTTCGGTCATTTAAGATGTAATTAACTATAGGGGCTTTCCCTTATAGAAGCTTTTCCGAACCCTACTTAATATAAACCCTATTTAATTCTTCATATTAAATAGGAGATTTTGTCGGAAAGTAAAATGGTTCCGCAGACCAAATGGATGTCTTATGTTTCTTAATTTATTTGATCAAGACTCACCCTCAAGTCATGTGTTTATCTTTCGGGATAGATAAAGGATTTGAGGTACAGTTCTCTTTCATTTAAACTATGAAAGATTTGAGATCAGTTTGATTTCATATTTTTCTAAACTTATATATATGTAAATTAAATGCCTTTCCAAAGAGGGCGATGAGATTCCAATTTTGGCGGCCAACAGCTTTTAACAGGCAACTCCCCAACCAAAATAGTGCCGACCAGCTCCTGGTGACTCTGCTGGGGAATAGCTTTTCTCTCCATTTAAATCAGGAAAAATTATCCTCATACATCGGTAATATGTTCATGTCCCTCATGGGCTAAATTACCATTCTTCTATTGGCATGTTTTACCCATTTCTATCTTTAGAGAGTACGGTCAACTCTCTTAGACTTCAGGATCGTCTGTTCGATCACCTACAAACAGGGAGGTTCATGAGGCCATTAAGGACTTTTTGATCTTTGTGTGGGGTCGGACCCCCAATAAGTGTGTTAGTGAAGTGGTTCCATTTGGGCATTGTGCGTTGTTAAGTTGGTCCCGCACTGGGTCCTTAACTGAATTTTTCTCTTTCCAGTTTAATTTATTATTTTACAAATTAAATCGGATCGTGTCGTGCAACGCGTGCTCTTTAATTTTCCTTATATTAATTAAAATTTTCTACTTTCAAATTAATTTTACTAAAATTTTAAAATCTCCACAAATTAAATAAAGATTTACTCGGTCTACACATTGACCTCTCTTAATTTTTAATGCTCGCACTAAGATTACGAGGTGTTGGCCAAATAGCTAACCCAAGAGTTTTCTTTTTGAAGCTGCTACAATGGTGTTCCCTACACTCACTTTCTCGTGCAACCTGCCGACAAGCCGCAGTGCTCATAATGTTGCTCCCAAAATTAAGTTTGGAGCGGGATTTGAAGATCTCGAGGTTGTCCTTGGGTAAGCGCCGTTCGTCATAATGAAGGTCACTGATCCGACTTTTTTTGTTGCGATAGATTGTGTAAAATTTAATTAAATATAATAAATTAATATTCAGATTTTACACAAGTATACATATCTTTATCAAGTAATAATGGACTTTCTATTCAATCCCCAAATATCGATCCTACAGGGAAGGTTAAATTGGAAATGACAAATTTGCTAGGAAATTCACAGAAAGTCAATTGAAATCACTGTCAGTTTAAATTAGAAATGATAAATTTGCTAAGAAATTCACAGAAAGTCAATTGAAATCACTGTCACTAATTTCCATTGTTGAGATGTAATCAAAATTAAATTTCTAAACTATTATCAAATCAAATATGAAAAATTTTAAATAGTAAATACTAATCTATTAACTATGTTTATGTAACGGAGATTCTTATGTGAAAAATATCATTCCCACTATAATGAGGCTATGGTAAAATAAGATAAGATAAATGTTCATAATATGTATTGTGCCAAATAGGAGCAATTTTAATTCTCTACCCTGATACAGTGCAAAGAAAATCATTGGATAATCTCAGTGTTTAGTCCCTAAATCCGTGGCTAGGCTAGGAGGATACCATCTCCCACTCCAGAGCTCCCACTTCCCTTCACCTGAAGGCTAGCTCTCGCTTCAATTTTTAAATAGTAAGACCGAATTGAACATTTTATTCTGTCACCCTAAAGGTTCTCCAATTCTACACCGAACAAAGAATATTTTCCTATTTATTTTCACTTAATTCCATAAACGATGTTCTCTTTCATGTAATCAAATGTGATTCGTTATTCTATTGTAGAACTCATACTCCATTTCCAGATCATATGTTTCACAACACATTTTAACAATTCAATTGGTCAGATCGAAAAGTAAATTAAGTTTGGAGTTGATCATATGTTTCACAACATATTTTAATAATTCAATTGGCCAGATCAAAATGTAAATTAAGTTTGGAGTTGAAAAATCATCACAAACAATTCAATTAGCCAGATCAAAAAGTAAATTAAGTTCAGAGTTGAAAAATCATCACAATTTATTTTATAATTTAATATTGAAGTTGAAAAATTATCATAATTTATTTTATAATTTAATATTGGCACATTCATATTATCTCTTCATTTCACCATATCTCAGAGTAGGGAGAAAGATAGAGGGAACTGCTCAGACTTCATGAGAAAAAAATAACAAAACACAAATTTCATATATAAAAGAAAGTCACACAACACCGATAAACAAATAATACTTATCTGAAAACTCTTTCTCAAAGTAAATCCTTTGTAGCCTTTCTTTAAAAATGCAGGAAGAAGATATCTCCACTTTTCTCCTTCTCTAACACTCTTACAGAAAGTTTCACACTAAATCTCACCACAAAAACTCTAAACTATGAAAACACTATCACTAATTGACTCTAATATGGAAGTGGAATGAAATTATGTGGTTCAAAAAATGAAAGTAGAGGAGTGAAAAACGTAGAGAAGCCCATTTTCTAATGAAATTCGGCCCCAAATAGAGCCCAAGGTCGGTTCTCTAAGAGGTGCCTCCAAAAAATCTTTAAAAAGTCATCCAAATACATCAAACCTTCTAGAAATGGGGTCTGCACCGCCTTTGGCATTTTTGACGCTGCTCTGGCGCCGTCGGCACTGAGTAAAAAATCTCGGCGTTAATTTGTTCTACGCCGTCGGCGCTGAGCATTTCTTCAAAAATATCATCTTGACTCCAAATTTCATTCTTTTTGCTTTATTTTTTACTTTAAGCCCTAAAAATCAATAACCTACAAGAAAACATTAAAATACCTTCCATTAAAGTGCAATATCATCAAAAATAGGTATAAAATATGGGTCTAAAATGCATATATTTTTGGTGTATCAAATCGCTCTAGAGGTTCAGAAACCGTCTACTGAGTTTAACCTGAGCTGCCCTCAGGATTTCCTTTCCTACAAGCATGTCAAGACTACTGCCACCACGACACCTACCAAGCCAGCTGTTCTCATTTCTACTAAGGGAAAGGAAGTTATTATCATGGAAGACTCGACTGAAGGATTGGTTGTCCCGCCGTTAGTGTTCAAAATTAGATCGACTTCGAGGACTGCACCGTTAACTCAAACCAAAAGGAGAAACCACAGCTGGAATGTTTGGAGGGCTAATAAAACCCAAATTCCTCAGGACCTACCTGTTAATGAAGTTCCTTACCAAGAGGAGTCAGCATTGTCGGAAACCTATCCATTTCTGCAATGGAGTAGGTTTCATCCCTTAATGGATACTAACGGGTACGAGAGTACCCAGAAAATCGCTGCTACTTTACCGTCTCCCCATGGACATGGAGGGGAGAATAAGAAGCCTACTCCTATCACCCGAGTCAGCACAATTTTCCAGAGACTAGCTGCCAAAAAAGGTTATTCAGTTGGCGAGCTACTCAAACGAATGGGACGTGTAATATCCCCTCACATGAAGAAAGAAATTTTAAGGGATGTTAGATCTGCCAGGTGAGCTCAAAAGTTAACTGAAGCACTACCTGTTCGCATTCCCATTTGGTTCCACCTAGGAAACAGAATTGATACCACCAACACTACTACGGATTCTACTGTCACTAGACTCACGGGCCGTCAACCAGTTAAGTCGTGTCTGGGTCCAAGAAATCTAATAACTACCGGCCACAAGGATGTTCTTAAAATTCTAAAGGATAAGATGAGGAGGTTACCCAGTACCGTATTTGGTCCGCACCATGGGGAGCATACTTCTCTTCGACATGCCGATGTTTCTGCTGAGACACTCCATCTCAAGACATCACCATCAAAGAAAAGGATATGGATACCTAAGGTTGTCATACCGATACGGTCCAGGAAGCCATAGGGCAGGATCACAGAATGAAACCAGAGTCCGAAGTATTCAACATTTTTCACAACAATTGCTAGCGAGATGGAGAAGCAAGTGGAGGATAGTCAGCCAAGTCCTCCAGATCTCAAGATGCTACAAGAATCAATAATTGAAGAAAAGGTAAAAAAGCTCAGTTTCGAGATTTTTGAGTTAGCTTGAGAACATGGAGTTTCCATTGATGATGATGAATATTTTGACTTCAATGATTACCTCGAGAAAGATTTCATGGATGTGCATGTCATCGAGACCAGAGCCGTTGCATCTACACGCGACGCTCAACCTCTCGTCGAAGAGAACACCGTAGATGAGCTACATAGGGCTATTTTCTTAAGGGATGAGCAAATCAGCCAAATGGAGAAAAGAATGGAAGAGATGGCCACTGCCATGACCACCATGGCCACAGTTCAAGGACAGTCTCAACAACCACAGTTAGCCTCTCCAGAAATCAATCAACTAAAGATTGTACATATCACAAATGAAAGGAGAGAAGTCGCCTTAGCACATAGAGATGATTAAGAAAATAAGGATTCTCCATCAAGTGCCATGCCAGAAAACGAATTTAAGCAAATGGTCGAGCAAGTTCTGGAGGCCTTAGCCTAGTGAAAGGGCTGATCATTAATTTTGAAGGGTAGGCCTTACTCGGAGGAGTTCGACGTCGTACCCTACTCTAAGGGTTTTGTGTCGCCAAAATTTAAGATATTTGATGGCACTTGAAATCCCAAGCAGCACATAGCACATTTCCGAGCCAGTTGTGATAATATCGGAGGTAACTAAGCCTTGCTCTATCGACAGTTCGTCAATAGCCTGTCAGGAATCACTTTCAATCGGTATGTCGAACTACCCAACGGATCAGTCAAGATGTTTGCCGAACTAGAACAGTTGCTTGCAAAAATGTTTACCGGAGCGCAACATCATGTGTCTATTGGAGATCACGTAGTAGAGAAGCAAAAGCCCAACAAGACTTTAGTGGACTACCTTTTGAGGTGGAGAAACCTTAGCATGAAATGCAAACCTTAGCTACAGGAACATCATGCAATTGAGATCTTACCCAAGCATCTATGGGCCAGTAGCTTTCATGCTCAAGGGACTCACCACTAAATCCTTCAAGAAGCTAGTCAGCAAAACCAACAATCTTCAAGAAGAAGTCAAACATATGGATTCTCATGAGAAGTCTGAGAAGTCCAGGATGACCAGAGTATTTGAAAAGAAGTCCGAAACAGTGGCAATGGTCGACAAAGGAAAACAACCAATCAAGATACATGTAAAAAATTCCCATCAGTCATCATCACAGCATGCTAAACAACAGACACAACCATATGACCAGTCCAGCCAACGATCGCCTTAGGTAGGATCACACCGGGCAGAGAATGAAAGAATATCTTTGGCAGAACGACAGAAAGTAGTGTATTCCTTCAAAGACAAAGTGATATCCAAGATGTTCAAAAGTTTGATGAAAAAGCCTGAATTCAGATTATCATATCCAAAGAAGCCCAAAGAGGTCAACAAGAAGGATCAACCAAATTATTATCCATATCATAGATTGCTCGGTCACACCATTGAAGATTGTTTCATCTTTAAGGATTTGCTCAAGAAAAACCTTAAAGAAGGGAATATAACGATCCCGAAAGAATATTTAAAAGAACCTAAAAAAGGTTCCATAAATATGATTTTGGCTGAGCCAATCTCTCCGATTGACCCATATGCTGGAAAAGATGGATGTAGTACAGTCTGGAGCAAATCATCCAAGAAATACTGAACAAGATCTAGTCTGCTTCAAGATAAGCCTCCAATCAGAGTCTTCAGCCTGTCAAGACTGAGATGAAGATTTCACCAGAAGATCTGTCATCATCAAAGAAGAAGAAGAAGACGAAGACCATCACAAAGACTGATAGCACAGGGGGTAGGATAGGGGATGCCTCTGTTAGATTGGTTGTCTCGGATTCGGGGAAGAAAATCCTCGAACCTTTGACCTTGTATGATTATCTTTTTGTCCCTTCGGGGTCTTATGAATATAATGATTATGATTTCAGCTACGTTCTTACTATTTCTAGTGATAACGTAATTGATTATAACCAATCTAACTTTGATCTTGATTCCCAAAATGATCCTCAAATTAAACTTGAGTCAGATGAACCTGTTGACGTAACTGAAGAAGACATCGGTAATACCGCCTACAACAGTGCCGAGAGTGAGGAACCAATCCTTGAGCGCCACGGTGCACCACTTGCCATCAACTTAGATATTTCTGACAAAGAAGAAACACTAGAAGATTTGATAATGGTATCTCAAGAAGAAGAAATTACATAAGTGAATTTAAGGAGCGGGAGAGTATTATCCCCGAGGTCAGCACCAATGGATAAAGGAAATCAAATAGTAACTCGAGAAGAGCTACCTCCACCTCCTCCAGTAAAAGAAATACATAACAAAGGATCGAAGAATCATACAAAGTGGATTACAATGTGCTAGCTCATCTTAGGAAGTTGCCGGTCAGATTAAGCATCTACGATGCTCTAATCCTGTCAAAGGAGATGAGAGAGTCTCTGGTTACAGCTTTTCTTGACCCAGAGATTTGTTTAGCCCAATTGGTCAGCACATCCTTGGATGAAGTTTGCTCGTTGAAAGAACAGTCTGGGGTAACCTTTACAGATGAAGACCTGCTGCTCTGTATTGCTGACCATAACCGTCTACTCTATATCTTCGTTAACATTGATAGGTTTGTGTTATCCAGAGTTTTAGTAGATCCTGGAGTATCCCTAAACTTAATGATTCTACGAACATTGGCCTATTTGGACATTGAAGCTCAAGAGCTTACGACCGATAAAATGATCCTAGGAGGATTCATTCAAAAGGGATAGAGAGCCCTTGGATCAATCGAATTACTTATGAAGTTTGGAGAACTAGTAACAACCGCTAAATTCCATATTATCAACATCGAGACCTCTTTTAATGTTCTACTTGGTCGACCATAAATTCACGAACACAACATGGTTCCTTCGTCTCTACATCAGTGCATTAAGTACTACAAGAAAGGACAAGAACATTGCATCAGAGGATATTTACAACCGTTTTCAATCCATGAAGTTAACATTCATGAAGATGCCGCCTACTACAAACCTACGAAGAAAAATATCTTCTCTTGTGATATTGTAACAAATACAAGTGAAGATTCATAAGAATTGCAATGGTAAGGCCATTTAAATTCGCTTCAGCAATCAACCACCACTCTTTTGCAATGAGTTGGTGGGGGTTCTTTTAGTTCATGCACCTAAGGTTGAGGTGGGGGACGTGGACGAGCAAGAACAAATTTAATTGTTGAACAGAATAGGCCGACCATCGACATTAATGATGAAGAAAGTTCTGATGATGAAATAATGATGACAAAATAGAAGAAACCTCAGTACAAGATATCCTTGTAAGACACAGAGAAAAGCGATATAAGACAATCTATGATCAAATAAACTACTATGTGAACACCATGACCCTTACTTTGATTCTCCCTCAAAAGGTTGAGAGTTTAGAGGTCAAGGAAGTCCGTAGCACTGGTTCAAAGCTAATCAAATTTTAATGTGCTTCTACTTCTAAATCTTAAAAATCATGTAAATTTGGATGAGAATCCTAATGAATTAATGGAATTATCTTTTGGTTACTTTTTACCTTGTGTACAAAATTTAATTCAACAGGGACATTTGCCAAAGCAAATGCTAAAAGATAAGTTACAACTTTTTGAAAAATTATGGGATGTTATAAGTTGAACTCCCAACTCAAAAGAGGGTCTCATATTTGGTACAGTAAGACCAGTTGATGATTCAGAATTTTACATGGTTGTTACTAGCAAATCGGAAGAGGATTGCCTCAATACAAAAGATGACTCTACTGATCAGCTAATAGAAGACTCTCCATCATAATTTGAGAAAGAAATCAAGTCAAATATCAATAAATTAAAGGAAATCAACCTTGGGATGGAAGAGTAGCCCCGACCTACATTTATAAGTTCTCTACTCAACGATGAAGAGTCTATAAAGTTCATTAAACTATTAACAAAATTTAAAGATTGATTCGTGTGAAGTTATAATGAAATGTCAGTACTGTCAACAGAAGTTACAGTTCATAAACTTGGGGTAGATAAAGATATGACCCCAGTAAAACAAGCTCCCAGAAGAATGCGCCTCGAAATAGAGCAGTAAGTCATTGCCGAGGTGAAGAAGTTAATAGACGCTAACTTTGTAAGAGAAGAGCAATACCCTACGTGGTTAGCTAACATTGTACCTGTTAAGAAGAAAAATGGACAAATCCGTGTATGTGTTGACTTCAGGGATTTGAACAAAGCATGTCTAAAGGATGAATTTCTGTTGCCATTACCGGAGGATTCCATTGACATTATAGTACAAGGAAAATAGGTTTTATCTCGAATCGACATAAAAATCTACACAAGCTCGAAAAGGAAGAAGAAACAATGATTGTGATTGTTGATATCAATGAAGATTGTGATAAGCCATTAATAGAATATTTGCATACTAGAAAGCTACCAAAAGACAGGTCAACAGCACACCACATCACAAGAAGGGCTATGTCATATGCATTAGTGGGTGATGTCCTCTACAGAAGATCATTCGATCAGATGTGGATACGATGTCTGAGCAAAGCAAAAGCACATAATATTATCAAAGAAGTACATGCTGGATTGTGTGGCACTCACCAATCAAGGCCAAAGATAAAAATGAAGATCAAAAGACTCAGATATTATTGGTCTAGAAGGTGTCATCAGTGCCAGAACTACTAGGGAATCCACCCTTCCAACCAAAAATAGAATGATGTGAATAAGTCTTCACATTCATACTAGTAATGGCTTCAGTGGCTGTAAGATCTCCTCCCAGCTATCATACTTAACACCAACCTGCTCGCATAATGAAAAGATCAAGGATGCAAATCCCAAACCTGCAGTAGTAGCAGCGGCAACAGAACTGATAATAACTTCATAAATCAATCCCCCTATGTCAATAGGCTTGGACTGCTAAGTACAATAGTTTAAAGTTGATCTATCTCCAGTCACTTCACTCAAATGATTTGTAGGCAGTAGACGAGCAGAAATAAAATAATGTCATCCTTTGCAGTGGCATCCAACTTTGAAGTAGAAAAGTTTACCCTTCTTTCATTTGTAATCTGTCATAATCCTCTCATAACATTCAAAGATGAAATAATCTCATCTAGCTCCTCCTCAGTAGGACTATAGTTTGAATAAAAACATAATGTACTCAAGGGCGATTGATAAAATTAATTAATTACCTCATGAGAAAATGATATTGTCTTACCCCTCACTATGAATCCTTCTTCATCAGCATTTGAGAGATTAGCTTAGAACTCTCATACCACCAAAATCACGGTGATAGTAGAAAAATAACAGAATCGCTCCCACTGGCGGCTAACTATTAACTCTTCAACAGCTCCTCCCGGATTTTTAGAACATCGCTCAGGAATTAATTTTCTCCAATGCAGTGCATTGCTATACTGATCCTGAGCTCTCAAACTAACAAATTTACTTGAATCAAATGGTGCTTTTACTTTACTTCTCTTCACTCTTGGTGCCATTTCTAAAAAAGTATAAAATTTAAAATAAATTCCACAATCAAGTCCAAATCACTAAACTCAACTCCTAAAAGCTTAAACTAACAAATTCATGCATTTTTCATTAAATTTTCCAAAATTTTCACCATGAATAGTAATTTTCAACTAGTTCTTGAATGTGCTCAAAATAAATTGTAAAAATAAAAAAATTTTGCATAGAAGTGAAGCTCTTACCTCAAGAAGAACAAATCTAACAAATTCAGCTTGAATCCACCAAGAAATCTTCAAAATAGGTGATGCCCTAGCCCATAAATCACAAAAAATCGAGGAAGAAGGTGAGCAAAGGTGAGTTAATGGAGTTTATCAAACAAAAAAATTCATTAAAAACCGTTCGCGAAATAATTTTCGTGAACAGACACTTAAGCGTGAATGGTTTGACATTTAGGTGCCACTCTATCAATCATATGAATTACATTCTCATCCATACAATCTCATGTGATTCTTACCATTAGTTGACTGAGACAATACCATCTCGGATCTTACATGTTTTTATTATAAATATTAACAACTTAATTAGCCAAATGAAGAAGTAAATGAAGTACAAGGTTTAAAATCATCACAACTTATTCTAACATTAAACGCCAGTACTTCTCGCAACTTCCATCCAACACTTAATCATTTATCATTTTAAGAAAAAAAGATAAAGAAAACTACTCATAATTCATGGAGAAAACACAACAACACTTAAGTTTAAACGTAGAAATCATGTAAACACACAAGAAATTTTGATTAAAACCAAATGTAGTCACAAAGATAAAAACTTATCTCAAATTCCTCTCTACCAAACTCTTGAAGTTCCTTTGAATCTCTTCTCTTTCTTTCTTTTACAATACTCTCTACTAACACACTACAACTCCTCCCTTTCTTCTCTGTAAAAGTACCCTAATTAATTTATGAGAGAGGGGCATCAGTGGCTAATTGAGTCTCTCTCAATCATTTAATCCAAGTCGTCTTTTATAATTTTCCAAAAAATGTTTTGTTGTCTCTTCAAAATGTGTCCACATTCATTGAATCTTCAAAGAGTTGCCACCTTTCAATAGCCATTTGAATGTATTTTTGTGTCCATTAATCATAACCACGTTTTCACCAAGGGTTGCTTCAAACATCCCTTCAAACATTCATCCAATTTTATTGAATCATCAAATAACTACCTCTGGCACGTAAGCGTGAGACATGTGGCTCTTAGGTGTGGTTTTCTCTGTTATCCTGGTGCTTAAGGTCTAGTATTAGGCGTTTAGGTGCCACTAATCTTTTTCACACCTTCTTTATTTTAATTCCAAATTTAATCTTTTTTTCACTTCTTTCACCATTTTTTATCCATTTGACTGTACTTGAAAGAAAAAAAAAACACAAATACCTTGCATTAAAGAGTAATTTCCTCAAAAATTGGAATAAAATTGTGTACATAAATGTTATATATTTTAGGTGTATCAATATCTCCAAACTTAAAATATTACTTGTCCTCAAGTGACACTCCAATCTTTCAAAACCAAAATAAGTAGGTTATGTAAATGATTTTCTTTAAGATATTCTAAAATTTTGATCTAGAAATATAATAGTCCAATTTAGAAAAAAAATTAGTAAATGAAACCAACTTAGAGTTTAGAAATCTTTAATGTAAAGAAGTTTAAGAAAAAGAGTTCCTATCTAGTTCTGAAATACTTGTAAATTCTAGAAATATAGAGTAGGTATTCTATCCTCTCTACCTAAAAAGTTTTTTTTAAGAATAATTATACTTATTATATTGTAAAAGCTTAAGAGTTTCTCAAGTCTTATACTTTAAAAAGATGAGATGTACCAATTTTTGATTAGGCACTAATCCTCAAGTTTCTCCTCCCTTTTTCAACTTTACTTTTCTTTTTTTCTTCTTTTCCTTTTTACTTTTTTTTCTTTTTCATTTCTCTTTTTCAGGTGAGGATTACTATATCTAGATAGGTCTTTAATAATTTTGAATTCTACTCCTCCTTTCCTAAAGCAAAGGTTTGATATAAATCTTTTACTTAAAAATATAATAATAGTTTTGAAAATTATTTTTAATAAAAGAAATTTAAGTATTGAAAATAAAAGTCTAACCCTTCTATATTTTTCAAAAATTCAATTTCTCCTACTAAAGATAGTTATACAATATTTATAATTTCTACACTAAAAAACTTTTAATTTTAAGTTTTTCTTCATTATTAAAGGTTTCAACTAAATTTTCATACTAATTTTTATATTCAAAATTTTATTTCCCTAATATGACGTCATATACATATTCATTTTTTTTTCAAATCAAAATCAAATTTATTTGTAGCACATTTGAGAACAAATGAAATTCAACTTTTAAAATTTATTTTTCATCCCCCCAAACTTAAGTTTTTAATAAGAAAAAATATTTTAGCATCATATATATATATATATATATATATATATATATGTGCGGGAAAGATAACTAAAAATAACACACTTACAAAAATTGTCACACCCTAAATATATAAGTACACAAATAAAAATAGGAGTAAANATATATATATATATATATATATATATATATGAAAACTAAAAATAACATGTTTACATGAATTTTCATACCCTAAATATAGAAATGAGTAAAAATTAATTGATCAAATTTTAACTTAATTTTATCATATATGAGATTCATTAGACTTCTTTGCAGTGGAGGATAATATAAAATCAAATGAACTCACTAACATAAATTCACAACTGCAATATAACAAAAAAACCTGGCAGTCAATTGAAAATTCAAACATGAAGTTCTTAAGTGAATGTTAGTAATATTCTAAACCTTCCTAATATTATGGAATAAGTTATAAACAAACCAACAAAATATACTAAGCAACACTGTTAACACAATTACTACCATAAAAACAAAATATATTAACACAACAACACGAATGCATCACAATTGTCTAATACAACAAAGCACAACACAAACAATAGTAGCAGTCTAAATAAGTAAAACACATAACAAAGTAGCAGTTCAACACAACTAAAACATATAAAGTTCACAATTCAAAAATTAAACTACACAAATCAATCTTCCTCTTCCTCCTCATCATCTTCACCAACACTATCCCAAAAAATAGTAGGCTCATATGAAGGGTATTATGAATATGAAGAAAAAACCACACTTTAGTCACCCTAATAAGGTTCTCCAAAGATAAGTGAAATTTTTCTTCATAGTCACTATGTCTCTTAATATAACCATCAATATGATCTACATAGTTCTCTTGATTTAGTACCTTATCCGCAGTATAATTGATGTTATCTAACATTCTATGCATTAATTGCTCCTGTGAATAAGAACTAGTAGACTAACCTTGCAATGTAGATGCACGTGAAGTAGAAGCATGAGAAGTAGAAGCACCTGTACTTCTTGAAAATCCTCCTCTCCAACCAAATATAAAATGTTCTGAAGAAGATTTCACATTAACACTCGTGATAGGCTTTAGAGGCTGCAGAATCTCCGCCTAACTATCAAATCTAATACTTGCTTACTCACATAAGGAAAAGCTTAAGGGTGTAAATCCCAAACCTATAGTAGTGGCAGCTATAGCAGAACTAGTGATCGTCTGATAGATCAAGGATCCAATATCGATTAGCTTAAACTGCTGAATACAATAGTTCATAGTGGCTCTGTCACTTATTACTTCACCGAGGTGATTGGTAGGGAGTAGACGAGTTGAAAAAAACTAGTGTCGCGCTATGTGGTATCAAGCTTTGACGCAGGGAAAATTACTCTCCTTTCATTTGTTATTTTCCATAACCCTATTCCCACAGTCGATGATGATATAATCTCATCAACTCCTCCTCAGTCATATTATAATTCAAATAAAAACACAATACACTAGGGTGCAGCTAGTAAAATGAGTTTATTACCTCAGGGGAAAAAGCTACTAATTTTCCTCTGACCATAACTTGATCTTCCTCAGCTTCAGAGAGATTAGCATAGAACTACTAAACCACAGAAATTACAGCCACCACAACAGAAAAATAATAGAATCATTCCCACTATCAGTGAACTATTAAATCTTCAAATGCTCCACCCAAAATTTTAAAATAATGCTCATGAATCAATTTTCTTGATTTTAGTGCTTCACTATATCTATCATAAGCTTTCGAACTAACGAACTTACCAGAATCAAGGTTGAACTTCCCCTTGCTCCTCTTCATTCTTGGTGTCATTTCTAAAAATCACATAAAATTCACAATAAATCCTAATCTCAAGTCTAAATCACTAAACTTAACTTCTAAAATCATAAAATATCATTTCCATGTATTTTCCATAAATTTTTCTCAAAATTTCACCATGAATAGTGATTTTTGGATAACTCCTCAATGTACTCAAAATACATGTTAAAAATCAATATTTTTTTACATAAAAGTGAGGCTCTTACCTTGAGAAGATGAAATCTAGCAAATTTGGCCTGATTACATCAAGAAATATTTACTTATGGAGCCCTATGTCTCAAAATTGTGAAATCTCAAGGATGAAGATGATGGTAGGGGAAAAAATGGTGTTTTTCGACTCAAATTTTTACTTTTAACCTTCCGCAAACTGGTTTACCAGTGCTTAAGCGCGACTGGTTCGGAGCTTAGGAACCTACCTCTCAGGTAGTCTAGCGCTTAAGCATGAGATTTTGGCGCTTAGGCACCAGTGCACAAATTTTGATATTTTTTATTCTAAGTAAAGATGCACATCTAGGTTAAGTCAACCACCCTAATGGTCTTATAAACCTTAATAACTATTTTCTTCCCCTTCAATTCTCCTCTTTCTCAAAATTCACCAATTTTCACAAATTTGATCAACACAAAATAATAAAAAATTTTACACATAAACAAATACTTATATTAATTCACAAACAAATACAAGCACTTGTGATACATAATTTCTAAATACAATGAGCCTTGGATGAGATAACTCCTAAACACATACTTCAAATACTAAACAAACTTAGCATAAAAACACTTAAACTTAACACTAACATTTAGACACATAAAATAAACAAACACTAACATCAAACAACTAGACTCTAGAACTGAATTCTATTCTCCTTCTGGTGGAACGAATTCTGACTATTCATTTGTTTCTCTTGGGGCGTTTAGAATATAGATATGATAAAACAGACGGTGGTGAAGAACTCTAGTTGATTCTTCTTCAATCCATTTGTTTTTTAAGTACATAGCTTTGTTCGCTTCTTCTATAAAACTTGTATGGCTAAATTGCATCTTAAGTTGCCATCTAATATGCTCCAAATGTGCATTAGTCCCATTCACCTTCACTTCAATTGAAGCCACATCAACCTTGATCTTTGTGATCTTCTCCGCTATTCTTTCTGTACTAATAGCCAGGAATTTGTTGTATAACACTTGCGCACTTTGACTAACAATTTTTTTCTTCATGGATTCTTCTTTCTTCTTCATTTCAATTTCTCAAGAAGACATTTTGTAAGTTCTCACACTCATTACTTAAACTTTAGGACAAAAATTGAAGTGGGTGAGAATTCTCTTCATTCTATACTATTTATAGGCTTTGGATCAAGCCTAGACACACTGCACACATTCTCAAACCACTAACCCAAGTTTAAACCCACTAAACCAAGTTTAATTCTTCTAGAAATGTAATTTAGCATGTTTTGTTAACTGTCGTGCTTAAGCACCGGTGCTTAATTTAGCACACGTTTGCATAGCATCCAAATACACATTCTAACATGTCTAAGTCAGCTATTAAGGTCTTAGAATCATTACAAAATCAATATATCTTCAAAAATACTACCACATTTTTCCTTAGTCAAACACAACAACATAGCATTCACAACATAAACATACTGATAACTGGGGTTGCCTCCCACAAAGCGCATGGTTTAACATCGTCAACCTGACATAACCAGTGCTTATTGTGGTTGACCCAACAACATGAAATCATTTAATTTAAGTTGATACCCTAAAAAATAGGGATTCAGTCGGTGACCATTCACTTTGAATATTTTCTCAGTTTTAGAATCTTTGATATCCACAGCTTCATAGAGATAAACTTTTATCACAACAAACAGTACGTTTTCTTGAAAATAATCTTAACCTTGTATTAATAGCAAAACTTGTTGCCTTGGCTCAAAACATTTAGTAAGAATCCTCCGATCATGACACATCTTCATTTTTCTTTATAAATCTTAGCACTCTCATTAGATTCATTCCTTATCTTTTCAAACTCATTTAAATAAAAATAGTCTTTTCTCACCAGCATCTTTTAAATTTTAATTAAATTCCTTAATATCCTAATATGATTTATGCTTAAGTTCAACTGGGATATGACAAGCTTTTCCAAATATTAGCCTATACGGGAACATTCCTATAGGAGTTCTATATGTAGTCCTATAAGCCCACAAAGCATAATCAAGTTTAACTAACCTATTCATTCACAGATTTTTCCAATATTCATTTAATTTCATAATTTGATAATTCAACCAAACCACTTGTCTGAGGATGATAAGCAGTAGCAATTCAATGATTGATACGATATTTCTTTAAAAATTTCTTCATTATTGCATTTTTGAAATGGCCTCCCCCGTCAGTTATGATCACTCTCGGTATCCCAAATCTATAAAATATGTTCGTTCTTAAAAACTTTGCAACACTTTGAGCATCACATCGAGGTAAAACAACAAATTCTATCCATTTGTGTATATAGTCTACTGCTAACAATATATATAAATTTCCGAAGATTGTATAAACGATCCCAAGAATCTAATCCTCAAACATCAAATATCTCAACTTCTAACACATAATTGAAGGTCATCTAATTTCTCCTAAAAATATTGCCAACTCGTTGACATCAATCACAAATTTTGATATAAACATTAATATCTCTAAAGATTGTAGGCCAATAAAATGCAGATTATAAAATTTTATATGTTGTTTTATCAACACCAAAATGTCCCCAAAATCAGAATTATGACATTTTTGATAATTTTATGAGTTTCTTCTAAAGTCACACATCTTCAAGTAATCAGATCATTTCCTTGTTTATATTAAAATGGATCATCCCAAAAATAAGTCTTAGCTTCAGATAAAATTTTCCTCTTATATTGGTATGTCAGACCATAAGGTATAATATCACTAACAATAAAGTTCAAAATGTGGGTATACCATGGAACACACCACTCATTAATATTAAACAAATCTTCATCTGAAAAATGTTCATTAATTTTTTTTTTCAAAACAGAGTGATTTTTCTAATTAAAGCTTGGATAGATGATCCGCAAGTTGATTCTCAACTGCTTTTCTATCTACTATTTCAAAGTCAAATTCTTGCATAAGAAGAATCCATCGTACCAGTCTTAGTTTTGAATCCTTCTTTTTCATTAAATATTTAATAACAGAATGATATGTATGCACAATACATTTTGTTCTAATTAAATATAAAGCATAAACTATTACTAATAAATCTTTCTCAGTTGTGGTATAATTTATGCCCAACTAGTTTATCCAAGATTTGATCTAGAAATGGTAGTGGAAAATATTCTTTTCTAGTGACAAGATTTAATTTTTTTATAATCATTGCATATTTGTCACTCTGTGACTTGTCTTGTTGGTATTAACTCATTATTTTCATTCATAGTCACAGTCACTCCTCCTTTCATAAGAATACAGTGAATTGGACTAACCCATGCACTATCTGAAATAGGGTAGGTAATAGATCTAAGAGATCCAACTAATCTATTGTAAAAGACTTGAATTATTAACCAATCTGGTATAGAATGGTGTGTTCATTTTCTCAGTAGTTTCTTAAATCGTTCCCATGCTTCATAAATAGATTCCCCTTCAAACTGAAAAAATGGATGTAATATCATTTCTAAGCTTCGCAATTTTTTATGGTGGAAAATATTTAGCAAGGAATTTCTGCGCTAAATCACCCCAAGTTCTGATAGATCCAGGTGCTAATGAATTTAACCATATCTTAGCTTTATCCCTCAGTGAGAATGTTAAAAGTCTAAGTCGAATAGCATCATCCGAAATACCAGCATATTTAAATGTAGCACACGATTCTAGAAAATTGGTAAGATGTAAATTTGGACCTTTAGTTGGTGCTCCTCCAAACTGATTATTTGATACCATTTGGATAATAGTAGGTTTAAGTTTAAATGAAGTAGCCACTATAATAGTTTTTTAATACTACAATGAAGTTCATCTACAGTAGGGTTTGCATAATCTCTTAAGGGTCTATATTCTTGATTGATTTCAGCATTTTGATTATTTTGGTTTGTCATTTCTTGTAATTTTTAATCATTTTCTATATTTTTGATTTTTTTGTTTTTTTTATAGCTCTTTCTAATTCATAATCATAAGGTTGTAGTCCTTTAGAACCTGAACTACGCATACATTTCTACAAAATAACATAAAACAAAATCACACAAATATAAAAATATATAAAAACAACACTATAATATTCCTATAGTAAATCTAAAAGTTTAAATAATACTTTCTAAAAATAGAAGTTTCTTTCCTAAAATTTCCTTCAATTTTTTTTTACTCCCCGACAACGGCAACCAAAAACTTGATCCTGACATTTACGACAGTACTACGAATTATGTGTGGTTATATTCTTAATCTTCTTTATTTATATTTCTTTCTTTATAACGACGCCAAAAACTTGACTCTGAAAAAAATAAGAGTGCAACTATTTTATTTAAATATTGAGATACTACGCAAGTATACATATTGTTAACAAGTAATATATGACTTTTTAATTAAGCCTTGAATATCAAACCCACAAAGAGATGTACAATCTGTTAGTAAATATTAGATAACAAACTCTACTTTGAAAAATATTCTTACCCAAACTATAGATGTTATAATAGGAATGAAAGTTCAATTCTATTTGGTATTTTTTGATAATTGTAAAGAAAATTAAACAACTAACTAAATTTAACAAGATATTTGTAAGATGAAGGCAATACAAATAAAATATCTATTTCCTTATCATGAATCAACAACAAGTATATGGATTATATTGTGGAAGTACTCAAATTGTGTTGTTCCAAATAGGAGAAATATTATTCTTTACCCTTCTTAGAGATGTTATAAAGAACATTGGCTAATTTAAAATTTGAATATTCTTGAAGATGAGCTCGGTAGGGAAGATACTAGCTCTCACTCTAGAGTTTCCTCCTCTCCTTCCATCTGGGGGCTAACATCTCGTATCAAAACTTAAAATAATAAACTGAATTAGGGGCTTTAGTCTGTCACTCTAAAATCCTCTAACTCTACACTCTTCAAAGTTTATTTTCTTATTTATTTACACTCAATCATATGAATTACATTCTCATCCATACAATCTCATATGATTCTTACCATTAGTTGACTGAGAAAATTTCATCTCAGATCTTGCATGTTCTCACAACAAATATTAACATCTTAATTGGCCAAATCAAGAAGTATTAAAGTACAAGGTTTAAAATCATCACAACTTATTCTGACTTTAAACACCAATACTTCTCACAACTTCTATCCAACACTTAATCACTTATCATTTTAAGGAAAAAAGACAAAGAAAACTACTCAGAATTCATGGAGGAAACACTTAAGTTTGAAAGTATAAATCATGTAAACACCCAAGAAGTCTAAATTAAAACCAAATGTAGTCACAAAATAAAACTTATCTCAAATTCCTCTCCACCAAACTCTTGAAGTTCCTTTGAATTGCTTTTCTTCCTTTCTCTTAAAATACTCTCTACTAACAAACTACTTTCTTCTCTCTAAAAGTATCCTAATTAATCTATGAGAGAGGGGGCATCAACGACTAATTGAGTCTCTCCCATTCATTCAATCCATGTCATCTTTTATAATTTTCCAAAAGGTGCTTTGGTGTCTCTTCAAAATGTGTCCACATTCAATGAATCTTCAAAGAGTTACCTTCTTTCAATAGCCATTTGAATGTATTTTTGTGTCCATCAACCATAACCCATGTTTTCACCAAGAGTTGCTTCAAACACCCATTCAAAAATTTGTCCAAATTCATTGAATCATCAAATAACTACCTCTGACGCGAAAGCGGGAGGTATGTGGTGCTTAGGCACAGCTTTCTCTGTTATCCTGGTGCTTAACTGCTAGTCCTGAGAACTTAGGCGCCACAATTCTTTTGCCCAGCTTCTTCATTTTTGCTCCAAATTTGATCATTTTTCTCTGATTTCACCTTTTTTCATCCATTTGATTGTACCTGAAAGAAAAACACACAAATAACTTCCATTAAAGCACAATATACTAAAAAATATGTATGAAAATATGTACATAAATGCTATATATTTTAGGTGTATCAGGTATCTATTGAGATATGCTTGAGCATCCTTATGCACCAACTTCTTTTCTTCAAATCTCTCATTGTCATTGCTCTCCATGATCTCTCAAATGGAATTTTCACTCTCAAATCTCTTTAAAATACTTAGGAATGTCGTAGGGATACTTCAAATCCTATCCTAGGTGGTTTTATATAGAGGAAGAAAAAGAGAAATAAATTTTTTGGCGGTTTAGAGGAGTTATTTGAACTGTGGCACTATAGCGCCAAATCTGGAGCTATAGCGCCGAACCAACATACTCATATCTCAAATTTCTTTCTTCTACTCTTGAAGGTCTTCAATATAACAATTTTTTATGCCAACAAAGTCATATAAGGCTCATAATCACAATACATAATTCATCACAACAATAATTAAAATCCAAATCACACTGATAATTATGGGTTGCCTCCCACAAATCGCTTAGTTTAACATTGCAGCTTGAAATAACCATTATTTTACTTAGGTCTGATCCAACATTAGGATCTCTTCAATTGTAGGACCCTCTCCACTCATGTAAGCTTTTAATCTGTGTCCATTANCTTAATTTGAGTGTTACTGTTAAATCCTAGAGGATAAGAAGGTCTATAGTTAACATTTTCTTGGTTGGATGACTTTCCTGATGGGTTCACTGGGTTGTTTGCCCATTGTTGATCTGTAGAAGAATTGTTATTCTAATTAAAAATTGGATGATTCTTCCAACCTGGGTTATAATAGTTTAAATAAGGATTGTTGGGTCTATTAATAGCTTTTAAAGTCTCATATGAAGGTTGAACATCCAAAAATTATGCCCAGATGAATTCTCTTCCATCATAGGAGGTGTTGGAGAATAAGTCATCCCATAATGATCTAATTTCTTTGATATTGCAACAATCTGCAAAGCTAATATAGATATTGCATCAGAATCAAAAATACTAGCTACTCTTTTAGGATTTACCCTNCGTATATTGACTCTCCATCAATTTGACAGAACGATGTTATGTCATTTCTAAGTTTAACAATTTTGGATGGAGAGAAATATTTGGATAGAAATTTCTGTGAAAGTTCTCCCAAGTTCTAATAGATCCCGGTGCTA
The DNA here is from genome assembly GCA_002079205.1 of Phalaenopsis hybrid cultivar. Taxonomy (NCBI): domain Eukaryota; kingdom Viridiplantae; phylum Streptophyta; class Magnoliopsida; order Asparagales; family Orchidaceae; genus Phalaenopsis; species Phalaenopsis hybrid cultivar. The sequence continues at coordinate 101,288 of JXCR01139832.1, read as the reverse complement.
ACAAATTTAACTACTTCTTAGCCTTATCTCTTAGTGAAAAAGGAAAAAGTCTAAGTCTAACATCATCGTTTTAAACTCTGTCATATTTAAAAGTAGCATACAGTTCTAAAAAACTAGCGAGGTGTAAATTTGGATCTTCATTTGGTGTAGCTCCAAATTGATTATTTTGTACCATTTGGATAACATCACGTTTAAGCTCAAATGAATTAGCAGCTACATCAGTATTTTGGATAGATATGTTTTCATCTGCTGTAGGATTTGCATAATCTCGTAGGGGTCTAGGTTGGTGTTCATTTTCTATTCGTTGATTGTTCATGTTGTTTTCCATTATATCAGAATATCTAGGTTCTGTTCTCAGTCTTTCAATTTTTCTTCAGTGCGTTCTAATTCTGAATCGTAGGGTATAAGATTTTTAGGTCCAAATTTACGCATACAAATTGAAATCTGTACACAGTAAAACTGTAACTAAATATAAAAATAAGTTGCAATTCAAGTAAAAATTTTCTAATAATTCTAATTTGTCTGTTACTCTAATTGTATTTTTTTTGTTTACTCACTCCTCGGCAACGACGCCAAAAACTTGACTTTTGTCCGTTACTCTAATTATGATTCTTGTTTACTCCACGACAACGGAGCCAAAAACTTGACAGTGACTTTATATATGCTTAAAAATATAAGTATTTAATACTGCTGCTAAAAGATTTAATTCCTCAGCAACTTTACCAAACTTAATAACAGTTATAGATTCGATAAATATGGATGTAATAAATATTTAATAATTGTAAAGTCACACTTATCAATGCAAGTATACGTATCACTCAAGTAATATAGGGCTCTAATGGAGTCCTAGATATCGATCCCACTGGGAGTAAGATTATAACTACGAACTAAGATTTTAGAAAAGCAATACTTTAATCACAACAA
>JXCR01139832.1:79212-92905 GCA_002079205.1 Phalaenopsis hybrid cultivar | reverse complement strand
ATATATATATATATATATATATATATATATATATATATATATATATATATATATATATATATATATATATATATATATATATATATATATATATATATATATATATATATATATATATTATAAAAGGGGACAGAGGCTCCTACTTCATTAAAAAGAAAAGAGTTACAAAAAAAGGAAGGAAAAAACAAAGCACTTCCCAAAAGTTAAGCAGAAAGAACTCTTATGAAAGGTAGATTAACAAGATCTCCTTTCAATAGTAAATCTAAAGAAGGAGTAGTACAAGTATCTATCAGGGGAGTCTGAGAGTGTAGGCTAGCATTGGCAAGCCAATGTGTAGGTCTGTTACCTTCCCTATATGCATGAGAAAGTGATATCCTAAGCTCCAGGCTCAAGGATTGTATGTCAGTAATCCAATATATGAGATACAAAGGGGTAGGTATCCTTCCACCAAGAATGTTGATTAAGGTCAGTGAATCTGTTTTAAAAATTAATTGGTTCCAGCTACATTTTTGGGCCATGAACACTACCCAAAAAATAGCTTGAGCTTCTGCTTCCAAAGGGTCCTTAGCCCAGGCAGGAGACTGAAAGTAGAGTAAACATTCCCCACTGTCATTTCTGATTACCCCTCCAACCCCAACATTAGGAGCAATGATGCTTCCATCAGTGTTAACTTTGATTCAACCCTTAAGAGGGCAGCTTCAATTAGCAAAAACAAACTGGATTTTCCTTGAAAAGCTGGTGGTGGTTGTGCGGAGGATCTCAGGAAGTTTCCTATGACAATATAGTTCTGTAGGTAGTTGTAGCAATTGGTGGAAATGATAGTGGCATCCACATGGGCTTCATCAAATTTCAGCTTATTTCTAGCCATCCAAACCAACCAAGCAGTGATGCAAGAGATGAGAGGTAGAGATTGGGCTTGCCAATCTTTCCAACTTAGGAAAAAGTCATCCCAGGATAATTGAACATTATTAAGTTTTAGTCTAGGCAAAAGGAGGTTCCAAACTTGTTGAACGATGATGCAATTAAAGAACAAGTGTTGGAGAGTCTTTTCTTCAATTTTACATAGGCTGCATCTAGAGGGGCCTCTCATGCCTTTTAATTTTAATATATCATCAGTGGGAATGAAACCATGGAATAATCTCTAAGAGAAGAAAGCCATAGAAGGAGAAAGGAACGTGTTCCAAACACATTTACCTTAGGAAACTTCCTGTTGAGGAAATAAAAAAACTAGATATGGAAGCAGAAAAAGTTTTAGATACCTTCTTTTTCACTATAAGTTTATCTTTCTTGGATCTATCAATAGATCTTTTCAAAACTTTATTGAGTTGTCTATTATCAAGGATGTTCTGAAGAGCTTGCTGGTTCCAACCTCCATCAGACCATATGTCAGCCACCTGGGTTATAAGGCTGAGAGGAGAGCAAGGTAAAGAAAAGATAATGCCTTCTCTAGTCCAATTATCCAGACACAAATTGAGCTTACCTTCTCCCATTTCCCAAATAAATAACATTTCAGCCTTAGATCTCATATTCAACATGTTTTTCCATGTCCTTGAATCCCCCAATCTATTAGTCACAAGAGAAGGATGAAGATCTTTGCAGTATTTTCCTTTCAAGAATTTAGCACAAAGAGAATTCTGTGCTCTAAACATAACCAAGAGTTTACAAAATTTGGTTTGGGTAATCTGCTGGAAGCTTTTAAACCCCAGCCCACCAACTCTAGTGCTGCCACAATTTTTTTGCCACCTCACCCAATGCACCAGATTTTTCTGACCTGCCCATAGGAATCTATTGAAAGTTCTTTCAAGAGTAGATTGGATGAATTTCTTCATGACAGATACCTGTGAAATATAAGATGAAAGAGCAGCCAAAATACTTTTGAGGTGGTTAATTCTTCCCGCATTAGAGAGGAAAGAGTTAAACTGGCTGTTAAGTTTGTCTTGGAACTTTAAAATAATGTCATCAAATTGGACTTGCCTTGTCCTCCCTTTTAAGTAGTAAAGTCCCCAAGTATTTCAAGGGAGAAAGCTAGTGCAAAAGCCAGTAAGTTGTGAAATCCAATGCTTGATATCAAGTTTCATCGTGTTACTAAACACTGCTTCGCATTTATGTTTATGAAATTTCATTCCAGAGCATTCTTGAAACTTCTCCAGACATTGGAAAAACAATTTAACTGTAGGTTTAGTAGCTTTGGCAAATACAATAACATCATCAACAAAAGCTATATAGTTCTCAACAATGCTAGATCTGTGGCTATAGAGTGAGTGAGAAGATTTGGTCATTAATTGGTTCAGGAATCTATACAATTAATCAAAAGCAATTAAGAAGATAGTGGGGGGTAAAGGGTCACCTTGCTTGATACCTCTAGAGGATGTGAAGAAACCTTGAGACTTCCCATTAATGAAAATAGAATGGTAGTTGTTATTTAGCCACCTATTGATCAAAGAAATAAAAGACTGAGAGAATCCCCTTGCAGATAACACCCCCTCAGTGAATCCCCAATGTATGGTATCATAAGCCTTTTGAATATCAAATTTGAAAAAAAGATTCCCACCTCTACATTGTTTGTCCAAATCCAGGACTAAGTCTTGAGCCAAGAGAACATTCTCCACTATGCTTCTCCCTTGTACAAAGGCTGACTGATTTTCACTAAAGAGATGATGTAAATGAGGCTGCAGTCTATTGGAAATCACCTTGCTAATAATTTTAGAAAAAACATTAGTAAGACTGATAGGTCTGAAATGGTCCCAATAGAGCTTGGAGTTGTTTTTGGGAATTAAGGTGATGGTAGAGCTTTTAAAATAGTTAGGCATATCCATCCCTTTGAAAAAACTTAGCACAACCTCAACAATATCACCTTTAATGATCTTCCATGCTTTCTTATAAAAATCTTCTAAAACTCCATCAGGGCCTGCCACTTTGGAGCTGTCAATGGAGGTCAATGCTGACCAAATTTCTAGTTCCCCAGGAAAAGAAGCCAAATCCAAGTTCCTTGTGTACGTCTAATCTTTACTGAATATATCTTACTGAATTGGAAGCCTTAAGACTGGAGGTTGAGTGAAGAGAGTTTGGAAATAATTAATAGCACTAGCAGTAATTAAGTTTTTAGATTTAATCCACTGCTCAGAGGGATCTCTAATCTTGTGAATGGTGTTGCATTTCTTCCTAAATTTGATACAAGCATGAAAATACTTAGAGTTTTTGCCACCTTCACAAAATCTGGTCTTCACAGCCTTTTGAGCATAAAATTCCTTCAGCATACAAATAGCATTCATCAGATTTTCATTATCCAACATTAGATCCTTTTCTGTATCAGTATTGTTTTCCAGCCTGGTCTCCAAAGCATTCACTTCCTTTTTATCCTCCTTTACTTTGAAATTGATATCCCCCACCACAGTTCAGTTCCAATTAGATAGTTGTTTACTAATCTTCTTCTGGAACATCCATAGTTTAATCAGAGAATTAGAGTGGTGACAGTCTCTCAACCCTAAAGAGATTTGATTAATAAAATCTTGGAGAAAAGACCACATGTTGAGATATCCAAAGCTAGACTTATGCTTGATTGGAGAAGCATAGGTAGTGATAAGTAAGGTCATGTGATCTGATCCTGTCATACTTAGATGTTGAACAGAAGTGTGTAGAAACTCACTAAACTAATAAGAATTGACAAGAATTCTATCCAATCTTTCCCTTAAAGATCCTCTCCTCCATGTAAACTTAGAACCAGTAAAACCAAGGTCAAATATGCCAGCCAAGCAATTATTATCATTGAAGCAGTTCATAGGTTTAGAATCAGGTGAATTTCCTCCTAGGTTTTTAGAAGGAGTTGAAATGGAATTAAAATCCCCACCCACCAACAATAATGAGTTGCAGGATCTACTAATAACAAGAATGCTCTCCCAAAGCTCCAATCTGGCCCTTGTGGAACTTCCAACAGAAACAAAAGAGGCCAGCCCTTCCTGACCCCCAAACATAAGCTTGATATGAAGGAATTATGGGTGATCCCATAAAATCTGACACATAACTTCCTTTCTATAAAGTACCCAAATTTTATTGTTCAGATTAGCTAAATGATAGAAACCAAAAAATTTTCTAAGGATTTTTTGGGAGTTTTTGGAGACCATAGGCTCCAAAATAGTCACAAACCAAAACTTATACATCCTATTCAGAGCAATAAGTCTGTTAAGGGATTTAGGATGTGCCAATCCCCTAACATTCCAACACAAAAGGTTCATCATCCAATGGAGATGGATTTATCACTCCTAGATTTTTCCATCGCCTCCTTTGTTGCATTATGAGTTTTTTTGTCTCTGAATGATATGTTCCTCCCTTCACAATGGTCAAATTCTGGTTACCTTTTTTTCTTTTTCTTATTTTTTGGGCCTTCCATTCATCTACCAAGGCAGTCTGTAAATCATCAACTAAGGAAGAGTCCACATGATAATCCCTATGGACCACCTCACCAATTTCTAGCTGAGAAATCTGGGGAACAAAAGTAATAGTTTCCTGAACAATGGCTGCAATAGCACTAGCTATGACCTGTACAACTAATGGTTCTTGGGGTTTTTTTGAAGGGCCAGCTTCATCATTATAACTTCTATCAGTAACTTCATTTAGAAGAGTATGATGGTTAAACTAGCAATGACCTTATTTTTGTCTGCATTATCACTCTCAATAATCAAGGCAATATTAGGGACCTCGTGAATATCAGCAGGAACCCTGGCTGGCTTTATTCCCAGAATTAATAAAATTGGGATTGTCAGCAGTAATTGCCCCTTCCCTCACATGCTCCATCAAAGAGTCCACATGCATATCAGCATCCTTTGGGCCCCAAGATTAGTATTCCTGAGATGAGGGTGTAGTTTGAAACACTTATTATTTGTATACCCAAACATATAGCAGTGGAAGAAATAATATGGCATTTTTTCAGCAATAATTTTCTGCCAATAGCCATTGTGTTCAATACCCAACCATATTTCATCAACTGTTGGAAGATTTATGTCTCTTTCAACTAGGATTCTGGCTACTGAAGGTCTAGATTAGTAGAAAGTAGGAACATCTAATTTTAGGGGTTTACCAAAAACCTGTCCAATATTAAACAGAACTTTATGATTGAAAAAATGAATGCCTTGAAGTTTAAACCATATAGAGACTATTTGAAGTTCCTTGCTAGGATTAAATTCAGTGGACCACTTTAGAATCTTCATAATGTTGCCTTCAATCTGTAGAAACTTCTTAGAAAAAACTCTAGCATAATCATCTTCTCTTGTTAGGTTGATTAAAATGTGTCTTCCATCAATGAGGCCAACTCTCCAAGCTCCTTTAAGCTTAATTCCATCAAAAAACTTTCTTATACCTTCCATTTTAGGGTGACCTAACTGAAATTTACCTATGAGAGTAAATTTGCAAATCTCAGTCAAGTTTTGGATATCCTCATATTTATAGAAAATAGCCATTTTTCCACTCTTCCTACATAAAGGTTTTTATGATCGGGTCAACCACCTCATGGTAACTTTGAGGAAAAATCAATTCATCAAAGTCTTTAATAGTGTCAAAGACTTTTTCCACAACATCAACAAAAGTAGCCTTTGCCCATTGAATATTAGTGGTTGAATCCACATTATTTTGCTCAGCCATCTAATCTCCACATCAATGGAACAGTAGCCCGACTTCAATTTGAAAAAAAGAAGTTTCCTGAGAAGTAGAAAATCAAGAACAACAAGAAGCTTCTAGGGAAAGAAGAAAACCCAAGGAAAAAAGGAAAACTAAAATTAGAGAAGAGCTGGAAACCACCACAAGCCTCAGATAGTCCATGGAAACCCTAGCAGAGCTGCCTCCAANTATATATATTTGTGATAAATGTTCTAGAGTATGTAATATATCTAAATGAAATGAGATGCCCCAATAATTTACTTCAGAAATTAAAATCTATGATGTATGGGGTTTAGATTTTCTGGGATCATTTATATAATCTTATGTAAACTTATATAATTTAATAGTTGTGGATTGTATCTCAAATTGGATTGAGGGCAATAACTCTTCCAAACTGTGAAGCTCAAAGTGTATCTAAACTCTTAAAGAGGAATATTTTAGTAGATTTGACATGTATAAAGTGATCCTTAGTGAAGGAGGACATACTTTTAATAATCAAATATTTGAGACACTGAAACGCCAAAATAATATGCTATTATAAGTATACATTTTATGCTTATTTTTGGTGATATTGTACTTTAAAGAAGGGTATTTTCATGTTTTTTTGGTAGGTATATCAATTTTAGGTATTTGGAGCAAAAGTAGCAAAAAAGAGGAAATTTGGAGCCAAAATAGATAACTTTGTGATTCTGATGCCTGAGGCGCCAGAGCGGCGCTTGTAGCACCATTTTCTAGAGATAGCACCTGAGGTGCCAGAATTAGTGCCTGAAGTGCCATTATACATAGAAGTGGCAGCTGACACACCAGAATCGGCGCCTAAAGCGCCATAACCCAGAACAACATGAACTTAGGTAACTTGGCGCCTGAAGTGCCAGAGATGATATTTGATGGATTAAGGCAGTTTGAGATGAATTTTGAGCAAATTTTGGGTTCAAATGTTTCAAATGCCCCATGGAGTGATTCAATGCATCTAGACACTTTAGAAGGATCTTTAATTAAGGGATCTATCTCTTGAATGGATGGATATGCTTTTTAGGATTCAAAAGGTGTGACTTTTGGAGAGAATTTGACAGAAAATTTTAAATTCTTTTTGAGGGAGTCTAAGGCTGATAAAAAGTTTTGATGGAGAAGAGATAAAGACATGGGAGAGAGAGAGAGAGAGAGAGTGAAGGACTTGGATATTTTCTTCTAGGGTTGTAAGTGGAGAGGGAAAGTGAGAGATTTCTTCTTCATTACATTTCTAAGAGAGGATTGAGAGTGTTTGTAAAGAGGGAAAGTCCTTAAAGAGAACTTCTGGGGATTTTCTTGGAAAGGAGTGTGAGATAAGTTTTGTCTTTTATTTCTTTGTTTTGTAAACTTATTTTTATATATGAATTCTGTATTTTGCTGTTTCTTTCTCATGAATTATGAGTAGTCTTCTTTATCATTCTCACTACTCTGAGATATGATTTTGTGAAGAATTGATTTTGTTTTATACGGTAAAAAATTTGTGATAATTTAAATTCTGATCTTCATTTACTTTTCAATCCGATCAATTGAAATGTTAAAATGTGTTGAGAAACATATGATCCAAAAAGGATATGATTTCTACAATATGGTGAGTCACATTCAATTCCAAGGGTGAGAATGCAATCCATGGGGTTAAGTGCAAATAAATAGGAAAATATACTTTGTTGGGTTCAGATTGGAGATTGTAAGGTGACAAATTAAAATCTCCAATTTGGTCCAGTTGATTCGAAACAATTGCGAGATTGTTAGCCCTTAAGCAAGGGAGAAGTGAGAGTTCTAGAGTGAGAGTTGGTATCCTCTCAACCTAACCACAAAATTAAGGACCAAAGTTTAGATTATTCAATGTTCTTTATGCACTTCAAAGCGAGTAAAGACTAGGATTGCTCCTATTTGCCACAATACAATTATATATATATATATATATATATATACTTCACAATCATATTCTTCAATCATATAGTCATTGTAAAGGGGCATGATGCTTTCTTAAATTTGGACTCTTTATCACAGAAACATTGTTTAATTTTTATAAGTTTAGTTTTGAAGTTTAACAATTAGTTTAGTTATGTAGTTCTTTTAACTGCATTTTATTTAACATTATAGTCATAAGAATTTCCAACTTCCCGGTGGTTAAGTTTCAATTACATTAGATTTGAATTTTGTACTTAAGTTTTGTATTTTGAATTTTGAGTTTTACATTATAGTCATAAGAATTTCCAACTTCCCCGTGGGATCGTTACTTAGGACTCCATTAGAGCCCTTTATTACTTGAGCGATATGTATACTTGCGTTATTATTACAGGTTTGGCAACTTAAAGATTTTAAAAGATAAAATTATTTTTACTAAAGTTATTTTTATTGGGATTGAATTGCATATTTATTACTAGTGCTATCGTGTGTGTTTTGCAATATTGAAAAATATTTTCAAAAGCAACATATAATAAACGTCACATCAACTTTTTGGCATCGTTGTCAGAGATATAACAGTAAATTACTTTATAATTTAAAATATTTTATTTGAACTAAAAAACTTAATGTAGTTTAATTTGAATATTTTCCTACTGTAGTGTGCTTGATTATTTTAAATTCTTATTGCATTTGTTTATGCGTAGTTTAAGATTTGAAAATTTAGTATCTTATGATTCAGAGTTAGAAAGAACAATTATAAAAATTTAAAAACAACAAAAAGAAATAAATAATTTTAGCAAAATGGCTTGTGATTTAAATAAATCTGGAAATGAAAATGAACATCATCAGATACCTTTAAGAGATTATGTTAATTCTACAACAGATGAAATTCATTTGAGTTTACAAACCCTGCTACAGCTGCTAATTCATTTGAGCTTAAACATGCTATTGTCCAAATTGTACAAAATAATCAGTTTGGGAGAACACCAACTGAAGATCCTAACTTACACCTTCTAGTTTTCTAGAATTGTGTGCTACATTTAAATATTATGGAGTGTCGAATGATGTCATCAGACTTAGACTTTTTCCTTTTTCATTAAGGGATAAAGCTAAGATGTGGTTAAATTCCTTAGCACCTGGATCTATCAAAACTTGCGGAGACTTATCACAAAAATATTTATCTAAATATTTACCACCATAAAAAACTTCTAAGCTTAGAAATGATATTACAATTTTTTGTAAGTTTAAAGGGGAATTAATTTATGAAGCTTGGGAAAGATTTAACAATCTACCTGGGAAGTGTCAACACCATGCATTTCCAGATTTGTTAATAATTTAAAATTCTTATAATGAATTGGTTGGATCTATTAAATTGATGATTGATATTGCTACTAGTGGAACATTAATGTCGAAAACATTCAATGAAGCATATTCGTTAATTGAAGATATGTATACTAATAATTTTCAGTGGCCCTCTAAAAGGATATATCCAAAAAGTGTAGCTTGTATTCATGATTATAATGTAATATCTATATTGGCTATCCAAATAGCTGCTATATCGAAGAAGATAGATCAATATGAAATGAATTATTCTCAGACATCACCTGTGCTTGAGGAAAATTTATTGGGACAAACGATAGAATCTCAATCTTTTTATCACCCTTTAAATGCAATAAATTGTTCTAACAATCATTTTTCTAATTATTATAATCCTAGTTGGAAAAGTCATCCAAATTTCAATTGTAGTAACAATAACTCTAATGCTGCAAATCCGCAATGGGGGAACAATGCTGCGAACCCATTGGGAAACACCAACAATCAAAGAAATTCAACTTATAAACCTTATTACCCTTCAGGTTTTAATAATAATTTGTAGAGTAAGGAGAAGAAATTTTTAATGGAAGAATTAATATTGCAAATGGGAAGTCAATTAAAAATTCAAGGTGCTGCAATTAGAAACATGGAAAATTAGTTGGGATATATTGCTACTGCACTGAACAATAAACTTCCAAGAACGTTGCCTAGTAAAGTTGAAGTAAATCCTAAAGATCAGAATAAAGAGAAAATTAAGGCTATTCAACTGAGAATTGGAAAAAAAATTGGAAACTATTGTTAAAAAAGTGGAAGTTGAAGTTGAAAAAGATGAGGTAGAAAATGAAAATTTCAATGAAGATTTTCATTTTGAGTTAGAATGTCCTATCAAACCAACAATAATTACTGTAGAAAGACCACCACCTTCATTTCCTCAAAGATTGAAGCAGAAAAACAAAGATAACCAATTTTCAAAATTTTTGGAAATATTAAGGAAGTTAACTATAAACATTCCATTTGTTGAAGCCCTGGAACAAATGCCAAGCTATGTGAAGTTTATGAAGGATATACCTAATAAGAAAAGGAAGTTTGTGGATAATGAAACTGTTGCAATTAGTGAAGAGAGTAGTGTAATACTTTAGAAAAGGCTTCTTAATAAACTTAAAGATCCTTGTAGTTTTACTATTCCTTGCACTATTGGCGAAAGATTTTTTAGAAAAGTTTTATGTGATTTCAGAGCCAGTATTAATATTATGCCTCTATCAATTTTCAGATGGTTGGGTTTAGGAGGCATTTCACTTACAATTGTAACTATTTTGTTAGTTGATCGTTCGATTGCCTACCCTAAAGGAGTTATAGAAGATGTTTTGGTAAAGGTTGATAAATTTATCTTTCCTTTGGATTTTATTATATTAGATATGGAGGAAGATAAGGAAATTTCTATCATTTTAGGAAGACCATTGCTTGCCACTGGAATAACTTTGATAGATGTACAAAAGAAGAACTAACTATGAGAGTTAGTGGTCAAGAAGTTACGTTTAATTTTGCAAAATCAATGAGATACCCTGCAAAAGAGCGAGATATTGAAAGCTTCAGAATAAATATTAATGACTATCTAAGCCATGAATATTTCACAAAGACATTTGAAAAGAACTTTGGAAAAGAATACTTGGAATATAAGGATGAGGATAAAATTCAAGAGGAATTTATGGAAGTGAGTAATGAAGAATTGGATTATGTTCAGGAATAATTTAAAATCTTAGAACCTATAGATAATAATAAAAGTTTGATTTCATCTTTTGAGAAACCTCCTGAACTAGAAATGAAAACACTTCCTACAAATTTAAAGTATGGATTTTTAAGAGATTTATAAACATTACCTATTATTGTTTCCTCAGAATTAACTGATACACAAGAACAAATGTTGTTCGAAACTTTAACAAGATATAGGAAAGCCTTTGGATGGATATAATCTGATATTAAAGGAATCAATCCTTTAATTTCTATGCATAGAATTTAGTGGAAGATCATCATGAACCAAGAGCTGATTCTTAAAGGAGATTGAACCCTATGATGAAAGAAGTTGTCGAGAAAGAGATTTTAAAATGGTTAGATGCTAGAATAATATATCATATTTCAGATAGTGCTTGGGTGAGTCCACTTCACTATGTTCCAAAGAACGAGGCGTGATTGTTGTGACAAATGAGAATAATTAATTAATACCAACAAGACAAGTCATTGGATGATAAATCTGTATAGATTATAGAAAATTTTATTCAACAACCAGAAAGGATCACTTTCTTTTACCCTTTTTGGACCAGATGTTAGATAGATTGGCTAGGCACGTATATTTTTGCTTTCTAGAATGATATACCGGTTATCATCAAATACCTATTGCTCTAGAGGATCAAGAGAAAACAATTTTTACTAAACTTATGGAACTTTTGCTTCTTGGTGATTGCCCTTTAGATTATGTAAAGAACCTACAACATTTCAAAGATGTATGTTGTCAACTTTCAGTGATTTAATTGAAAAACAGATCAAAGTCTTTATGGACAATTTTTCTATGTTCAAAATTTCATTTGAAACATTTTTAAATCATTTAGAGAAAGTTCTAGAAAAATGTGAAAAGATGAATGTAGTATTAAACTGGGAAAAATTTCATATCATGGTTGGAGAAGGAATTGTACCTGGGTATAAAATTTCAGAAAATGACATGGAAGTAGATCTTGCAAAAATATAGATTTTAGGAAACCTACCACCACCTACTTTTGTAAAACGAGTTAAGAGTTTTTTAGGGAATACTGGAATTTATAGGTGATATATTAAAGATTTTTCAAAAATTTCGAAACCATTATGCCAACTTTTGGAAAATGACACAAAATTTGATTTTGACCAAGAGTGTCTTAAAGCCTTTGAAATATTGAAGCAAAAATTGATCACTGCTCCTATAATTGTTTCACCTGATTGAGATAAACCTTTTGAACTAATGTGTGATGTAAGTGATTATGCAATTGGAGTTGTTTTAGGGCAAACATATGACAAAAATTTCAAGTTACATACTATGCTAGTAAGACTCTTAATGATACTTAAATTAATTAAATGACTACTGAAAGAGAGTTTTTAACCATTATTTATGCTTTGGTAAGTTTAGGTGATAATTAATTGGAGATTAATGTGTTGTGCATATTAACCACTTGACTATTAAATATCTGATGCAAAAAGAGGATGCAAAACCAAGGTTAAGTAGATGAGTACTTCTGATGCAAAATTTGATTTTGTAGTAGTCGATAGGAAAGGAACTGATTATCAAACTGGAAATCATCTATCTAGGTTGGAACATGAAGAAACACTTGATTTTGAAAAAGAAATTAATGAAAATTTTCCTTATGAACAACTTTATGTTGTTAAAGGATGGGAAATACCATATGCTAATATTGTGAACTATATTTTTAGTGGTATTTTACCATATGAACTGACAAAACAATAAGAAAAAAAATTCATTCATGATGCAAAATTTTACTTTTGGGATAACCCATATTTATACAAATAATGAAAAGATTTAATTATGTAAGATGTGTGCCCCATAAAAAAATTCAAGAAATTATCCAAGAATGTCATGATTCTTAATTTGAAGGTCATTTTAGGAATGATAGAACCGTTCATAAAATTTTACAATCTAGATTTTACCGTCCTAGTCTATTTAAAGATGTATATATATATATATATATATATATATATATATTAAAACCTGTGGTCGGTGATAAAGAGTAGGTAATATTTCAAAAAGAAATGAAATGCCTCTAAGTTTTAATTTAGAAGTTGAAATTTTTTATGCATGGGGATTGAATTTTATGGAATCATTTCTACCTTCATTTGGAAATGTATATATATTGATTTCAGTGAATTATGTGTCAAAATAGATTGAAATAATCTTTTTACCTCGATGTGATGCTCAAAGTGTTTTCAAATTTTTAATTAAAAATATTTTTACAAGATATGGAATGCTGAGCATAATCATTACTGACGAAGGATCTTATTTTAGGAATGCAAGAATTGCTAAGTTGGTGAAAAAATAAAATATTATGCATAAGATTACAACTTCTTATCATCCGCAGACTAGTGGTACATCATAAGTATCTAATCATGAAGTCAAAAGAATTTTGGAGAAAGCTATGAATCCTAATAATTTGGATTTGTCTGATAGATTAGATAGTGCAATATGAATTTACAATATAGCTTATAAGACACCTATAGGAATGTCTCCGTATAGATTAATTTCTTGGAAGACTTGTCACTTACCGTAGAATTGGAGCATAAAGCTAATTGAGATATTAATGAGTCTAATTTCAATTTAAAATATGCCAGTGAGAAAATATTATTGCAATTGGATTAGTTTGTATAAATTAAAAAGTAAACTTATGATAATGCTAGTATATATAAGGAGAAAATGAAAGAATGACATGATCGAAAGAGAATAAAAAAGGAATTTAAGCCTGGACAATAATTTTTATTATATAATACAAGATTAAAATTATTTTCTAGAAAACTGAAATCTAGGTGGATAAGACCATTCAAAATTGTCAAAGTTTATCTATATGGAGCTGTTAATATTAAAGATCCCAAGACAGGAAAGAAATTTAAAGTGAACGGGCATAGACTGAAACCATATTTTGATGGTAAAAGGATAGTTTTTAAAGAGATTTTAATGTTGGGTCACCAAGAGTAAAGACTGAGAATGTCAGGCTGATGACATTAAACCAAGCGCTTTGTGAGAGGTAGCCCATATTTATCGTTGTTTATTTTGCTTATCTAT
>JXCR01139832.1:49530-79046 GCA_002079205.1 Phalaenopsis hybrid cultivar | reverse complement strand
TATATATATATATATATATATATATATATATATATATATATATATATATATATATCTGTGTGTGTGTGTGTGTGTGTGTGTGTAGTTTTACGGATTATATGTACTTGAGAAACTTGAAATTGAGAAAATATTTAAAAACATTTTTATTTACCCAATTTAATGGAAGATTTGAGAATTAGTTATTTTAAAAGGAAACAGTGCAAATTTTGGAACTGGTGCCTGAGGTGCTAAATTGGCGCCATTTTTAAGAGAGTGGGCGCCTGAAGTGCCAGAATCAGTGCCTAAAGCATCGCAGAGACTGGAACAACTTAAAATACTTCAAAAGGCAATTTTTGGCAAGTTTTCTTCCTGATAACTCCCAAAAATTGATTCCTAAATCTATTTTAGAGGAAAAATGAGGGAAGTGTGAACATTTTTTAATTTAAATGGCTTCCCACTTTAAAGATACCACTAGATATGGAATTTTCAATCCGACGAAGTTCCGTAGTTTTAATGCGCAGAAGTTATACGATAGAGTTCTTGTGAAGAAGAGGCTAATCAAGGGAAGGATATTTGTGAATCGAGGATTCAACATATCGAATAATCGAGTGGAGGAGATTAATGCTGGGAAGTGTTTTGCTATAGCACTGCCGCTATAGTTGTCCATTTGGTGAAAGAGTTTTAGGCTCTTCACGGAATCAACCAAGGAGTTGTCTTTGTTTGAGGCAGGTGTGTACAATTCACTCCTTCAAGAATAAATGATATGTTTATGATTGAAAGTGTTCCTATTTGCCACTATGCAAATTTTGCCTCTACAAGAGAAAGTATGAAGGAACTCTATCGATTTCTTACTGATGAAGATGCAAATTAGGAGACTAGAGAAAATGAGAATGTAAGTTTTTATTCATCATTGTTGAATCCTACATCTATGTTGTGGCATTACTTTCTTGCATTAAAATTACTTCATACCATGAAAATCAGTATGGTGACCAAGGAGAGTGAAATTTTGTATTATTGTATTCAAACTATAAAACTTATCAATGTGGGTGCAATAATTGTGAACTCTATTTTGGGTTTGATCATCCATGGATCTACTACTGAACTGGGACATCCATCTACTATCTTCGTGCTATGCAGTCAATCACAAGTGACTTATGAAAGTTGGGAAAAAGTGCTTCTTCTTTGGAAGCCTATGGACTCATAAGTTTATTACAACTGCATAGGAATGAGGGATGAGAATGATATGAAGATACCAATGGATGTATGATCCCATAACTCATCACCTATTATGCTTTACTTCAGTTCAAATGTACTTTTGAAATGGATCAAGAAGAAAGAAAAAGAGGTACATAACATTATACATTTAATTGGGAATGTTTCTGAAATTATGGATCATCTGGATTGGAGGATGAAGGAAAATTTTGAACACACTAAGCATATTAAAGATAGTTTAGTGTGTATGTTCAAGAAACATTCTTGGATCGAGGAAGATTTGAAGGATGAATTTCCTTATTCACCTTCTTACAACTTGTGCGTGCACTACAAACCGATGGGATACATCCAAGAGGTTGAGAGCGAAGAAAATATTTGAACTCACATAACACACAAAAATACTTATTTAGGATTGCTTAATCATGTTATGGTTTTATGTTGGATTGCATTTAATTTCATTATTGGACTTTTTTTGTGTCAGTTTTTGAGTATTTTGATACTTAGTCTTCAGTTTTAAGATGTTTGGTTTGTTTGGGACACTGAATTAGATTTGTTGGTTTGAAAACTGTTAGTTTGTAATAGTGCATATTTTATATATAAATGTGAGTTTTGTGTTGTTTGTAAAATATTTGTGGTAGAAAATTGTTTAATTACAATTATAACTATTTAATTAACTTAGTTTGAGGTTTATGTAATGCAGTACGTAGTAGATTTCCACAAAAAAATGAAATATAAAAAATTTTGAAATTAGCGCGTGAGGCACTAAATTCTTGGAAACACCAGGATGGGTTAAAAACTGCAAAATAGCACAGTAAAACTCCATTTTTACTGCTTGAGTCGTCTCCTACCTCTAAACATGAACTTAAAGCTTGTCATTGGGTGGATGTGAGAAGATTTCAAGGGCTAAAGACCTTAGATTTCATTTTCTCTTTATAAGAGCTTCACTTTAACTTATAAATTTTTTATTTTTATCATGTACTTATCCTACATTATGGGAAATCCAAAATCTGGGAATTTTTTGAAGAAGTTTAATAAAAACCTATGGTGAAAAGTTCCTTACCAAATAATCTTACTTGTGGAGTTAGATTTTTTATTTTGTAATTTATTTGGATTTCCATAGAAATTACTATGGCACCGCGTGTGAAAGAGGAAAGCCTACAGGAGACTTTGATGCATGGAGATTTGTCAACTATAAGGCCCAAAAAAACTGTAATACTAAAATGGGCTCGAGGAAATTGATTTAAGAATGAGCATTTGCTAACCTGAGTAGCGAGATCAAGAGGTTGATCATCGCTAAAAATTGGGAGAGATTCTGCTACTTTAATGCAGTAGCTATTGTTCCAATAATCCGAGAGTTCTATGTCAACTTGTGAGACTTCATATGATCACATCTTTGTGAGAGGTAAGCAAGTTGAATTTTTTAGGAGGATCAATGGATTTTATGGATTTAGAAATGAATTCTATTGTGAATATGTTGCATTCGTGATGACTGACTCATCACTGGATGAAGTAATTGCCTTTCTGACTGATGGAAGGGTAGAATAGAAAATTAAAAACAATAAGAAAGTTAATTTTTCCACTTCCTTGATGAATTTTCAATCAAATGTATGACATTACTTCATCTCAGCAAAATTGCTTCCAACAAATCATCTGAGCGAAGGAACAAAGGAAAGAGCTATGCTAAATTTCTGCATTCAACAAATGAAGGCAGTAAATGTTGGTGCTCTTATATTACATAATGCATAATGTATAGTCACAAGTGCTACAGCTAGCAGTTTGGGATACCTTGCCCTAATATTCATTTTAGGTGAACAATTAGGAGTAGAGTTTAGTATAAATGAAGAAAAGTTTTAGCCACAGAAACCAATTGGGAAACACATAGTCCAAAGATTTGAATTAGTTGCTGAATCCATGAGCGAAGGAAGTGATAGACCGTCAATATCTGCAGCAGTGCCATCTACTTCCAGTTCTGTTTCACTTGAGAATATCTTGGAACAGCTCATGATCCAACAAATTGATATTGTAAAATTGCAAAACAGGATGAAGGGTTAGAAGCAAGGAATGCATATAATAATGAATATTAGCAAAGGAGAGTTCAATTTGATATAGCATTTCATAAGACCATGATTAGATATCTAAGGGGTTAATGTGAAGTTTCCAACTTGCCCTAGTTTTACTCCTTATGAGCCAGATAATGAAGATGAAGAAGAAGAAAAAGAAGAAGAAGAGGATGAAGAAGAAGAAGAGGAACACGATGATGAATGATGTTTTAAGAATTTGTTATGTTAGTTTGTTATTTTGATTTTTTGATTATTTGTTTTCTTTAAAAATTTTGTAATAGGAACTTTCATTTAATGTTGTACTATGGACTTAATTTTAATAGTAATTGTAGATTTTTATTTTTATGCATTTTTAGTTATTTTCAGTGTCTATTATGTTTTTAATTCTTAGTAAATCCTTTAAAATATATTTCTCTTTCATTTAATGCTCCAAAGCCTCTATTTTTGAAGTTAGCACTTGCAGTATGCGAGAGCTCAGTTTCTATAAAAATTCTTCTACATTTTAGTTTTTATTTTTATGCATTTAGTATTTTCTTTCACCTACAATTTTGGTACTAAACATTTTGAATTACTTAAAAATTTAAGTTTGGGGTAAAAATTTAATTTTCTTTCACCTACAAAAATTTCCTTTGAAAAGAAGTAAACTAAATTTTATTTGTCCTTAATTAACTATATTTTTAAAATTAATTTAACATGACATTGGATATTAAGATTTAACTTTAAATGACTATATTTATGTTTGCAAATCCTATGGTAAATTTAAGTAAAAGTTTTTAATAATGATGACCAATTCTAAAGTTAAAGATATTTGGTATGAAAGGTTAAGACCATTATTGCTACTTAAAGTAAAGGAAATTGTATTTTTGAAGTATTAAGAATCTTAGAGTTTCATGTAAGAAGAAAATAATGAGACTTTATGAAAAGTCAAAAAAAATGATATGAATTTATAAAGTCAAGAAAGGTAAAAAGTTTTAACTTTAAGAAGAAGATAATGAAGTTTAAAATAATTAAAGGCTATCCAGATATAGTAATCCTCACTTGAAAAGGAAAAGAAAAGAAATGATTGAAAAGATTCTGAATAAATAAAAAGAAAACAAAAAAAAACTATAAGGAGAAGCTTGAGGAGATGCCTAATCAAAAATTGGTTTCACTTGAATCAACTTGAGGAAAGAACTTTATTACATTTTCTAAAATTTTATGTAAGTATTAGCACCCTTAATAGTAAAGTTTTCATGAAATTCTTTTTCATATGGATATTCTAAGTATCCTTGATATAACAAATTACAGTTCTTCTTGAAATGAATGGAGATACATAAATCTTAGATTTGAGTGCTAAGTATTCTTATACTTAGATTTTTAATCTAAATTATTAAATTAAAGTATAGAAGTTTATAAGTTAATCTCTATCCTAATTCGTATTTTTATGTAGTAAAAGAGTCACTTGAGGACAAGTAATATTTAAGTTTGGGGGATTTTGATACAACAAAATAATGTATTAATTTAAGTATATATTTTATGCTTATTTTTTGTGATATTGTACTTTAAATAAGGGTATTTTCATGTTTTTGTTGCAGGCATATCAATTTTAGGCATTTGCAGCAAAAGTAGTAAAAAAGGAGGAAATTTGTAGCCAAAATAAAGTACTTTGTGATTCAGGCACCTGAGGTGCTAGATTGTTGCTTGAAGCACTATTTTTTAGATATCTAGCACTTGAAGCACAATAACTAGTGCTTGAAGTGCCATTATATAAAGAAGTGATGCCTGAAGTGCAAGAATCAGTGCCTGAAGCACCTGAATCTGTGCCTGAAGTGCCAGAACTCAAAACAAAGCAGACTTAAGTAACTTGACACCTGAAGTGCCAGAGATGATATTTGATGGATTAAGGCAGTTTAGGATGAATTTTTAGTGGATTTTGAAGGCTTTAAATGTTTTAAATGCCCCATAGAGTGATTCAATGCATCTAGACACTTTGGAAGGCTCTTTAATGAAGGGAAATGTTTCTTGAATGAATGGGCATGTCTTTTGGGATTTAAAAGGTGTGACTTTTGGAAAAAAATTTGGGAGGGAATTTTGAATTCTTTTTGATAGGAGGTAGCCCCTAATTAAAAAGAGAGGGAGTCTAGGGCTAAAAAGAAGGTTCGATGGAGAAGAGAGAGAGGCGTGCAAGAGAGAGAGTTAGGGACTAGGAGATTTTCTTCTAGGTTTGTAAGAGGAGAGGGAAAGTGAAATATTTCTTCTACATTACATTTCCAAGAGAGAACTGAGAGTGCTTGTAAAGAAAGAAAGTGCTTAAAGAGAACTTCTAGGGAAAGTTATGTCTTTTATGTTTTTTATTTTGTAAACTTATTTTTATATATGAAATCTGTGTTTTGTTGTTTCCTTCTCATGAAATCTTAGTAGTCTTCTTTATCCTTCTCTCTACTCTGAGATATGATTTTATGAAGAATTGGTTTTATTTTATACAATTTTAAATGTCAATAATTTGTGATGATTTAAACTCTGATCTTCATTTATCTTTTGATATGGCCAATTAAAATGTTAAAATGTGTTAAGAAACATATGATCCAAAAAAGCTATGATTTCTACAACATGGTGAGAGTCACATTCAATTCTAAGGGTAAGAATGTAATCCATGGTATTGAGTGCAAATAAATAGGGAAATATACTTTGTTGGTCGTAGAATTAAAGATTTTAAGGTAATAGAATAAAAACTCCACTCTGGTCCAGTTAATTGGAAACTAATGCGAGATTGTTAGCCCTCAAGCAAAGGAGAAGTGGGAGATCTAGAGTGAGAGCCAGTATCCTCCCAACCCAACCACAAAAGTAGGGACCAAACTCTGGATTAGTAATGTTTTTTATGCACTTGAAGGAGGCTAAAGAATAGGATTGCTCCTATTTGGCACAAGACAATATATATATATATATATATAAATGATCTTAATTTCTTCTAAATCCATATACTCATTGTAAAGGGGAATGATGCTTTCTTAAATTTGAACTATTCGTCACAAAAACTTTATTTAGTTTTTATAAGTTTACTTTTGATCTTTAGCGATTAGTTTAGTTAATTTAATTCTTTTAACTGCATTTCATTTATCATACACTCAATTACTTTAGATTTGAATTTCACACTTAAGTTTTGTAGTTTGAATTTTGTGTTTTACGTTATAGTCATAAGAATTTCCAACTTTCCTGTGGGATCGANGTATATATATATATATATATATATATATATATATATATATATATATATATATATATATATATTTATATAAATGATCTGAATTTCTTCCTAATCCATATACTCATTGTAAAGGGGAAGGATGGTTTCTTAAATTTGAATCATTCATCACAGAAACTTTGTTTAGTTTTTATAAGTTTACTTTTGAAGTTTAATGATTAGTTTAGTTAACTTAATTCTTTTAACTGCATTTCATTTAGCATACACTGAATTACTTTAGATTTGAATTTCACAGTTATGTTTTGTTATTTGAATTTTATGTTTTACATTATAGTCATAAGAATTTCCAACTTCCCCATGGGATCGATACTCAGGACTCCATTAGAGCTCTTTATTACTTGAGTTATATGTATACTTGCGTTATTATTACAAGTTTGGTAGTTTAAAAATTTTAAATAATAAAATTATTTTTACAAGAAGTATTTTTATTGGGATTGAGTTGCAAATTTATTATTAGTGCTGCCGTGTAAGTTTTGGAATATTGAAAAATATTTACAAAAGCAACACACAACAAATGCCACATCAGACACTCATTGTAAATTATGGAATTAAGCATAAAATAACTGTAGCTTATCATCCTTAAACCATGGGTTTAGCAGAGGTATCTAATAGAGAAATCAAGAAAATTTTAGAAAATACTACTAATCATAGTAGAAAGGACTGGTCTGCTAGACTGAATGATGCATTATTGGCTTATGTGACTGCTTACAAATGTCCTACAGGAATGTCTCTTTATAAGCTCATATTTGAAAAAACTTATCACTTTCTGGTGGAATTAGAACATAACGCTTATTGGGCTATTAAAGAATTCAATTATAACTTGAAAGAAGCTGGTGAGAAAAAATTATTGCAGTTAAATGAACTTGAGGAAATGAAACGATAATCTTATGAAATGTAACAATATATAAAGAAAAGAAGAAAAATTGGCATGAATAGAATATTCTTAATAAAGAATTTGAACTTGGATAGAAGTTTTTGCTATATAATATAAGATTGAAAGTATTTCTTGAAAAACTTAAGTCCAGATGGTCGGATCCATTTACTATATTTAAAGTGTATCTATTTGATGTAATCAATATTAAAGATCCTAAAACTTGTAAAGTGTTTAAAGTATTTTAGGCATGTCAAAATTTCCCAAACTTAATTGTTACTTGTCTTCAAGTAACTTATTTCCTCTGAAAAATAAGTTAATATGTTTTAATTTGTGGTAGTGGGTTTCATTAAAGTCCTCTATAGTTTTGTCTCGCAAATGTGGTACTCTTGAAATTAGGTAAATCTTAATAATTTAAGTTATAAATAAGGCATAAGAATATTTTGCAATCAAGTTTAGGAATTCTAATTCTTCTATTCATTTCAAAAATTAATTGCAATTTGAAAACATATGATTCTCAGAAATATAATAGATAGAATTTGAGAGAACTCCACAAGTAAAGGTAAACTAATAATGCAGAAAATTAAAGCTTAAAATGTAATCAAGTCTCTTTCTTTAAATTGATTCAAGTGAAGCCAATTTTTAACTAGGCATCCACTCAAGCTCCTTCTCACTTTTACATATACTTTTTTTTTCTTGCTTTCTTTTTTTTTTTTACTTTTTCTTTTTTATTTATTTTTAGGATCATTTTCAATCATTTTTTTTTCTTGGTGAGGATTACCATATCTGGTTTAACCTTTAACGATTTTGAGCTTTATTATCCTCCTCTTCAAGTTAAATACTCACCATATTTCTGTACTTTGATAATTTACCTTAGTTTATTTTTTTTAAATAATTTTCAATAGAATCTCAATTCTTTAAAATATATATCTAAGATCCTTTGTATTTCAAAAGATAATTTCTTTCCTACTTTAAATAGTAAAATCATACTCATATTGTCTTTCACTCAATCTCTAAATTTATTAGAACTAACACTTATCACAAAAAAAATTACTTAAGTTTTACTACAACATTTATAGAATAAAAAGATAAATTTCTTTTAAAATAACACCACATACCTCATATTACTTTAAAAAGATATTTTCTTTGAGAAATGTTTCTAAAGGAAAAATAAAATTATGTTTTCTAAATGTTTTTTTTCCTCCCCCAAATTAACTTTTTCTTAATATATTAAAAAATTTATAACTAAAAAGATAAAAGCAGGAAGAATTTTTTTTAAAAAAATGATTTTTATAAAAAAAGGGGTTAACATGAAAATATGTAAGTAGATGAAGCATGTATATAAATGCGGTAGAGTCTAATTAACATGTATATAACAGAAGGAGATTGCTAAGTACAACATTTTCCTAAACGATACACATGTACAACAAAAATAGATAGTAAAACAACTAGTAGTGCAACAACAAGACAACAAGCAGTATAAGCACACACAGTAATAAGTCCAAGTTACTACAAGTTCACAACAACAATTTATACATAAAAGAGTTCAAAATGTTAAACAAAATAAATAAAACGCAACAAACAACAAAAAACAAACAAAACACCAATACTAATCACCATCAATCTCATCTTTAGTGTTTTCCTCATCCTCTTCTTCATCTTGCTCCATATTATACGGATAAGTTAAAGGTGTATAATCAAGAAACGGGGGATATTGAGTTGAAGTCCCTTCTCCAAACAATTGTGATCTCTCATCATCTGCAACATGGATTCATAAACACTACTTCTGAAATTGGTTGCCTCTAAAAGTATTCATCAAAATGCACCACATGGGTCATCTGATCATACATCTAACCTTGTGCAATGATACACCTAAAATATGTAGTCTTTTAGTACACATTTTTATACCTATTTTTGAGATATTACACTTTAATGAAAGGAATTTATGTGTTTTTCTTTTAAGTACATTTGAATGGATGAATAATAGTACAAGGAGTAAAAAAGGATCAAATTTTGAACAAAAATGAAGAAGGTGCAAAAAATAAACTGAGGCGCCTAAGCACCCAGCGTCGTGCCTAAGCATCAGGTACCCTGCGATTAAGCACTATAAGTAGTTATTTGATGATTCATTGAAATTGGACAAATTTTTGAAGAGACGTTTGAAGCAACCCTTGGTAAAAATTGAGAAATAGTTCATCGACACAAAAATTCATTCAATTGTATTTTGAAAGGAGGCAATTTCTAGAAGATTTTTTGAATGGAGACACATTTTGAAGAGAAACTAAGGCACACCTTATATTTTTATTAAAGAATACTTAGATCATCAAAGGAAGGGGCCGCCTAATAACCAATCATTCATTCATTCCAAATAAACGCCGCCCTCGCCGCTGCTTATCGCCGCCACCACCGCTGGCCACCTTTTCTTTTATTTTGAGGTTTAGTTTGTATATTGAGTCAAGGAATATAATTCAAAGGAACTTCAAATCATTTGGTGGAGAGGATTTGAGATAAGTGTTTATAGTTGTAACTCCATTTAGTTTTCATTTAAACTTCTTGTTTGTGTGCATGATTTCTACTTTTAAACTTAAGTGTGGTGGTGTTTTCTATATGGATTCTGAGTGGTTTTATTTAACCTTTTCCTTAAAATGATAAGTGATTAAGTATTGAAAGGAAGTTGTGTGAAGTAATATACTTTAATGTTGGAAGAAGTTGTGATGATTTTAAACATTGTACTTCATTTACTTCGTGATTTGGTCAATTAAGATCTTAAAACCTGTTGTGAGAACATGTAAGATCTGAGATGATATTGTCTCAATCAATAAATGGTAGAAATCACATTTGATTTCATTGATGAGAATGTTGTTCATTGAATTGAGTGCAAATAAATAGAGAAATAAACTTTGAAGGGTGTAGAATTAGAGGACTTTAGAGTGACAAGCTAAAGCCCCTTATTTGATTTATAGTTTTAGGTTCTAATACGAGATGTTATCCCACAGGTGGAGGGAGATAAGGGAACTCTAGATTGAGAGCTCGTATCTTCCCTACTTAATCCGTCTTCAAAACTATTCAAACTATAGATTAGCTAATATTCTTTATAACATCTCTCGTAGGGATAAGGAATATTATTGCTTCTATTTAGCACAACACAATTATAATACTTCCACAACATAATTTCTATACTTGTTATTGATTCATGATAAAGAAAAAATATTTTATTTATATCGCCTTCATCTTGCAAGTATTTAGTTAAGTTAATTAGTTGCTGACTTTATTTTCAAATATAAAAAATTTACAAAAATAATCAAATTTTCATTTCTGTCATAACATCTAGAGTTTAAGTAAAAATATTTTGCTATATAAAATTTTGTTAACTAATTTTTCGTATTTATCCCTGTGGGTTTGATATTCGGGGCTTAATAAAAAATTTCTATATTACTTGATAATAATACATATACATGCGTAATATCCCATAATTAAAAATTATATTTTTTTTTATTTACTTCAGAGTGAAAATTTTACCTAGCTTTTACTTGGGATCATGTTTTTGGCTTTGTTGCAAAGTAAGAATTATTATTAAAGAAATTAAGCATATAATCACATACCTCGTATTTAACATATATATTAAATATCGGGATCAAATTTTTGGAGCCGTTGCCGACGATAATTACAAAAATTTTAATAAAATTTTTAGAAAGCAAAATTTATACTTTTATAAAGTCTTATTTAAACTTTAAGATTTATTATATGAATATTGTAGTGTTGTTTTTATATAAATTTATTTTTTGTATGTTTTTATTTTCTTATGTTTTATTTTTTATTTTATGTATTTTGTAGTAATGTATGAGTAGCTCAGGTTCCATAGGAATTATGCCCTTCGACTCTAAATTAGAAAGAACTAATAGAAAAATTCAAAAAAATAAAAATTATTGAAAAAATTAAAAAATTAAAGAAATGGAAAATCAAATTTATCAAAACATTGAAGGTTTTAAACTTTTAAGAGATTATGGAAACCCTATGGTGGGTGAACTTCATTATGATTTTCAAAAACCCGGTGTAGTGGCTAATTCAATGGAACTTAAAATCGCTATTATCCAAATGGAATCAAATAGGAGCACCAAGTGAAGATCAAAATTTACATCTTACTATTTCTATAGAATTATGTACTACATTTAAATATGATGGTGTATCATATGATGCTATAAGACTTAAATTATTTCCTTTCTTACTTAGGGATAAGGCTAAGACATGATTACATTTGTTATCACCTGGATCTATTAGAACTTGGAGTGATTTAGCGCAGAAATTCCTTGCTAAATATTTTTCACCATAAAAAACTATGAAGTTTAGAAATGATATTACATCCTTTTGCCAGTTTGAAGTGAAATCTATTTATGAAGCATGTGAATGATTTAAAAGAGTCTCAATAAAGTGTCCACACTATGCTATACCAGATTGGTTAATAATTTGAACCTATTACAATGGATTAGCTGGATCTCTTAGATCTATTATAAGCTTTGCTGCTGGTGATTCATTGATTTCAAAACCATTTCATGATGCTTATGCTTTAATTGAAGAGATGACCACAAATAATTTTCAATGACCTTCTGAAAGGGCAATTATTAAGAATGTAGCTAATATTCATAAAACTGATGCTTTTGCAATGTCTACAAATAAAGTTACTACAATTTCAAGGAAGTTAGACTAATTTGGAATGAATTTTTCTCAACCAATAGGAATGATTGAAGAGAATTCATTATGTCAAATGGTAGATTCTCAACCATCATCAGGACTTTAAATGCCATAAATAACAAGCAAAATAACCCATATTCAAATTATTATAACCCAGGTTGGAAGAACCATTCCAAATTTAACTAGAATAATAGTTCGGGTGGTAATAATCAACAATGATGGAAGAACCAAGTAAAACCTTTAGGAAATTTGAAAAACCTAGGGAATAGTAATCATAAACCCACTTATCCTTCAGGTTTTAACAATAATCCACAATTTAAGGAGAAAGAGTTGTCTATAGAAGAAGTGGCGTTACAAATGGGAAATCAGTTACAAAGTCAAGGAGCTATAATAAGTAATATTGAGAATCAGTTGGGACAAATAACATATTAGTTAAGTAATATATCCCAAGGAACACTTACTAGTAATACAAAAGTAAATCCAAAAGACTAGAATAAAGAGAAAGTAAAAACTGTTCAACTTAAAAGCGTAAGAGAATATGAAGGTAGAGCTCAAAAAGAGACTGAAGTAGAGAGAAAAGAAATTAAGGAACCTGAAGAGGATGTTCTGAAAGGTTTAGAGAGGCCTATTTCTCCACTTAAAGTTAACTTATAAAAACCACCACTTCCATTTCATCAGAAGCTCCGTCAATAGAAGTTGGATACACAACTTTCAAAATTTATGGAAATTTTTAAGAAACATACAATTAATATTTCATTTGCTGAAGCCTTAGAACAAATGACAAGCTATATGAAGTTTATGAAGAATATTTTTAATAGTAAATGAAAGTTTGATGATAATGAGACTGTTGCATTTAGTGAGGAGTGCAGTGTTATAATTCAAAAAAAGCTTCCTGGAAAGATTAAAGTTCCTGGTAGCTTTACAATTCCATGTTTTATGGGAAAGACTTATGTGATTTTGGTGCAAGCATCAACTTTATGACATGATCAATTTTTAAAAGATTAGTACTAGGAAAAATATTCCCTACTACTGTAACTCTACAGTTAGAAAATCGTTCAATAACCTATCCTAAATGAGTTATAAAAGATGTTTTAGTGAAAGTGGATCAATTTATCATTCCTGTTGATTTCATTGTGCTAAATATTGAGGAAGATAAGAAGATACTTATCATTTTGGGTAGACCTTTCCTAGCTACAGGAAGAGCAATGATAGATGTACAGAAAGGGGAATTAACTATGCATGTCAATGATCAGACATTTACATTTAATATTTCTAAATCAATGAAATATCCTGCAATAGGTAAAGATGATGAATACTATAGAATGGATGTGATAAGATATCTAAGTGAATGTCATTTAAAAATAACTTATGAAGAGAAATCTGAAATAAAATAGTTGGAACATGACCAAGAAGAGATATTACATCAATGTTAAGATTTTAATAAGGAAGGTTCAAATTATATTCAAGAAAGTTTTGAAGTTTTGGACACGACAGAAAAAGATACTTCTTTTTGTCCATCAATTAAAAAAGCTCATGAGATTGAGTTGAAGTTACTTACTAAAAATTTGAAGTATACCTTTTTACGTGATTCCTCAACATTATCTATTATAATTTCCTCAAAATTAACTTCAAAATAATAAATGAATTTAATGAAAACTTTGAAGAGTTACAAGAAAGCCTTTGGATGGACAATTGCTGATATAAAAGGAATCAGTCCTTCAATTTGTATGCATAGAATTTATATGGAAGAGAACTGCAAACCCATGGCTGATCTTCAAAGGAGATTAAATCCTATTATAAAGGAAGTTGTTAAGAAAGAAATGTTAAAGTGGTTAGATGCTGAAATTGTTCACCCTATTTCAGGTAGTGCATGGGTTAATCTGATTCACCGTGTTCTTAAGAAAGGAGGCGTTACTGTGAGCATGAATTAAAATAATGAGTTAATACCAATTAGATATATCATAGGATGACAAATATGCATTGATTATTGAAAATTAAATTTTACCACGAGGAAAGATCATTTTTCACTAGCAGTTCAAGATCAAATGCTGGATAGACTAGCTGGGCATAAATACTTTTATTTTTTGAATGGATATACTGGTTATCCCCAAACATAAATAGCTCATGAGGATTAAGACAAAATAACTTTTATCTGTCCTTATGGTACATTTGCTTCTAGAATAATGCTCTTTGGTTTAAGAATGCACCTGCTACATTTCAAAGATGTATGATGACTATTTTTTGTGATTCAATTAAAAAAGGAATTGAAGTTTTTATGGATGTTTTTTAAGTGTTTGGAACTTTATTTGAAGCATGTTTAAAACATTTATCCAAAGTTCTTAAGCACTGTGAAGAAACAAATTTGATCCTCAACAGGGAAAAATGTCAACTTATCATAGCAGGAGGAATTATTTTGGGACATCAAATTTTAGAAAATGATATGGAAGTAGACTCTACAAAAATTCAAGTAATTTCTAATTTACCTTACCCAACAAGTGTGAAGGAAATTAAGAGTTTGTTAGGACATGTTGGATATTACATGCATTATATTATAGACTTAAAAAATTGCTAAGTCTAT
The DNA here is from genome assembly GCA_002079205.1 of Phalaenopsis hybrid cultivar. Lineage (NCBI taxonomy): Eukaryota > Viridiplantae > Streptophyta > Magnoliopsida > Asparagales > Orchidaceae > Phalaenopsis > Phalaenopsis hybrid cultivar. The sequence continues at coordinate 64,416 of JXCR01139832.1, read as the reverse complement.
ATGTCATTTACTTGAAAAAGATATAATTTTTAATTTTGATAAAGAGTGCCTAAAAGCTTTTGAATTATTAAAATAAAAATTAGTCATTGCACCAATTATAGTTTCTCCAGATTGGGAAAAAACTTTTGAACTATTGTGTGATGCAAGTGATTATGTTATTGGAGCTGTTTTAGGACAAAAACATGATAAGATTTTCAATGTTATCTAATATGCTAGTAGAACTCTTAATAAAGCTCAAATTAATTATATCACAACTGAGAAAGAGTTATTAGCCGCAGTATATGCTTTTGATAAATTTAGATCATACTTAATTGGAACTAAATGTATTGTGCATTCTGATCATTCTACTATCAAATAATAAATGAAAAAGAAGGATGTAAAACTAAGACTTATAAGATAGATTCTTCTTTTGCAAGAATTTGAGTTTGTGATAGTAGATAGGAAGGGAGTTGAGAATTACATTTTTGATCCCCTATCTAGGCTTGAATTAGAGAAACCACTCTATTTTGAAAAAGAGATTAATGAACATTTTCTAGATGAGTAATTGTTGAATATTATTGAGTGGCGCATTCCATTGTATGCTGACAATGTGAATTTCATTGTTAGTGATATTATACCCAATGGAATGACATACCAACAGAAGAGGAAATTTTTATATGAAGCTAAGACTTATTTTTGGGATGACCTAATTTTATATAAACAAGGAAAGGATCTTAATATTCGAAGATGTCTGCCTTTAGTAGAAAATTATGAAATTATTCAAGAATGTCATAATTCTAATTTTAAGGGATATTTTGTTGTTGATAAAACAACATAAAAAATTTTGCAATCTGGATTTTATTTGCCTACAATCTTTAGAGATGTTAACGCTTATATCAAAACTTATGATCAATGGTAATGAGCAGGCAATATTTCTGAAAGAAATGAGATGCCCCTCAATTATGTGTTAAAAATTGATATATTTGATATTTGGTGATTAGATTTCATGGGACCATTTATACTATCTTTCAAAAATTTATAGATATTGATAGCAGTAGACTATGTATCAAAATGGATAGAAATTGTTGTTTTACCTTGATGTGATGCTCAAAGTGTTGGAAAGTTTTTCAAAACAAATAAATTTTGTAAATTTGGGATGCAAAGAGTGATCTTAAGTGATGAGGGAAGTCATTTAAGAAATTCAATGATGGAGAAGTTTTTAAAGAAATATCATATTAACCATCAAATTGCTATTGCTTATCATTCTTAGACAAGTGGTTTGACTGAATATCTAATCATAAAATTAAAAGAATAATGGAAAAATCTTTGAATCCAACCAAGATGGATTGGTCAGTTAAACTTGACTATGCTTTGTGAGCTTATAGGAATGCATACCTAACTCCTATAGGGATGTCCCCATACAGGGTAATATTTGGGAAAGCTTATCATTGACCAGTCGAACTTGAGCATAAGGCATATTGAGATATTAAAGAATTTAATTAGAATTTAAAGTTTACTGGTGAGAAAATACTATTGTAATTAAATGAGCTTGAAGAGATAAGGATTGAATCTTATTCAAGTGCTAAGATTTACAAAGAAAAGATGAAGATGTGGCATGATCGAAGGATTCTTAATAAAAATTTTGAGCCAGAAAAACAAGTTTTGCTTGATAATGCAAGGTTAAGATTATTTCCAGACATACTTAAGTCCAGGTTGATGGGACCATTTGTTGTGATAAAAGTTTATCCCTATGGAGCTATGGATATCAAAGATCATAAAACTGATAAAATGTTTAAGGGAAATGGTCACAGCCTGAAACCCTATTTTTTAGTAGAATAACTTAAATTAAATGATCTTATGATGTTGGGTCAACTTGAATTAACACAGGTTACGTCGAGCCGACGACGTTAAACCAAGCGTTCTGTGGGAGGCAACCCATAGTTATCAATGTGTTTGTTTTGAATTTTATGTTGTTGTTTTTAATTTAGAATGTTTTGGTAGTATTTTGAATATATAATGATTTAGTGATTATTCTAAGACCTTAACAGATACTTAGACATGTTAGAATGAGTATTTGAACTTTAAGTTGACATGTGCTAAATTTAACACTGACGCTTTAATATAAGAATTTATGTTTTTAAAATTTTTGTAATTATTTGTGAATGAATATAAGTGTTTGTTTGTGTGAAATTTTTTGTTATATAACATTGAATTGAATTAGTTAAGATTGGTGAATCTTGAGAAAGAGGAGAGTTGAAAGGGAAGAAAAGAGTTAAAGAGTTATGAGACCTTGTAGGGATGGTTGACTTAAGCTAGAAGTGCATTTTACTTAAAACCAAAAAAAACAAAATTTGAGCACTAGCACTAAAGCGCCAAGAACCCCGCACTTAAGTGCTACCAAAACAAAGAGACGGGTGCCTAAGCGCTGAACCATTCATGCTTAAGTGTCGGTTCTTGTAAACTAGTTCGTGAACGGTTTAAAGTGACAAATCAGTGTGAAAATCTCCAATTTCGCACCTCGACTTTGTCCCCTTCCTCTTAAGTTTGAGGTTTTGAAGTTAGGGCATACCCTATTTTGGAGATTTCTTGGTGATTTGAAGAAAGAATTTCTAGATTTGATATCTTTAAGGTAAGAGCTTCACTTCTACGTAAAAAAAATTTATTTTTACCATCTATTTTGAGTGCATTATGGATCTGCCAGAAAATCACCATTCATGGTGAAAATTTGAGAAAAATCTTTGGAAAATACATAAATTTGGTAGTTTAAGCTTTTAGGAGTTAAGTTTAAAGATTTAGAGTTAAATTGGGAATTTAAGGTGTTTTTTTTTGTGATTTTTAGAAATGGCACCAAGAATGAAGAGGAGTATAAGAAAAGCTCAATATGATTCAAGCAAGTTTGTAAGTGCTAGAGCTCAGGATCAATTCAATGATGCACTCCAATCGAGAAAGTTGATCCTTGAGCTTTGTTTCTAGAGTTTGAGAGGAGTTGTTGAAGATTTGATTGTTTGCCGACTGTGGGAGTGATTTTGTTGTTTTGTATTGTGGCAGTTATTTCTACTATTTGAGAGTTTTATGCAATTCTACCCGAGGTTGAATAAGAAGGAGGCATTGTTAGTGAAAACATAGTGCCTTTCGCATATGATGTAATAAATTAGTTTTATCACTTGCCTCCGAGTACTTTGTATTTTTATTCAAATTATAGTCTAAATTAGGAAGAGTTAAACGAGATTATTTCATTTTTAACTGGAGGAAGAGGATCATGGAGGATTACCAATGAAAGGAGAGTCAACTTCCCCACTTCAAAGTTAGATGCCACTACGAAGTCATGACACTATTTCATTTCTACTCGTTTAATACCTACCAATCATCTTAGTGAAGTGACCCAAGATCGAGCAACTTTGAACTATTGTATTCATCAGTTCAAGCCCATTAGCATTGGAGCCTTGATTCATAGTGTTATTACCAGTTCTGTCGTTGCTGCTACCACTGCAGGTTTGGGATTTGCATCCTTGATCTTTTCATTATGTGAGCAAGCTGGAGTTAAATTTGATAGGTGAGAGGAGATATTACAGCCACTCAAGCCCATTACAAGCGTCAATGTGAAGTCTTATTCACATCATTCAATTTTTGGCTGGAGAGGTGGATTTTCTAGTAATTTAGCTGCTTCTATATCTTGAGCTTTATCACCTGTTTCTACGCCACAGGGTCAGACTTCTATATATGATTCTGAGTCACAACTATTGGAGAGGATATTGAACAATGTCATTTATGTTTTTGAAATTGTATTAAATTTAGAAAATTTTGCAGAGCATATAGATGGATATATAAGGAGATGTAGTGATTATGAGGAAGAATACCACTCATCTATGGAAAACCTCATGAGAGGAAACCAGGGTGTAGTTTTCCCTCAATATCCAGGATATCCATCATAGGAGCCTACAAATACTTTGCATAGTTATGAGAGTGATGCTGAGGAAGATGATGATTAGACTGGTTCTTTAGTTTAGTTAGTTTTTTTATGTATTGTTGTGAATTGTTTGTGGTGCAGTTATAATGTACTTTTTTTGTGTTTTGAGTTGTATCTGTTGAGACTGTTTGTTTTTTTTGTGTTTTGTTTTGTTAGACACTGCTGTGATGTATTTTTGTTTTTGTGGTAGTAGTTGCGTTAATTATTTTGTTTAGTGTATTTAGTTAGTTTTTATTGAACTTAATTCTGATCTTAGGGAGGTTTAGAATATTGCTAATTGTTACTTAAAAATTTCATGCTTTAAATTTTCAATTTACTGCCAAATATTTTCTTTATGTTATGGTTGTGAATATTTGTTAGTGTGTTTGCTTGGTTTTATGACATCCTCAACTGCTTAAAAGTCTAACAAATCTCTATATGTTAAATAATATTAAAATTTGACCAATTTTATTTTTACTCCTATTTTTAATTTTTGTACTTGTATATTTAAGATGTAAAATTCCTGTTAGCATGTTATTTTTAATTTCCATTACTGCATATTTATATATGATGCTAAAATATTTTATTCTATTAAAATTTAAGTTGGGGGGATGAAAAATTTTCTAAAAACTTGAAATTTATTTGTTCTCAAATGTATTTAAAATAAATTTGATTTTGATTTTAAGAAAAATGATCATGTATATGAAGTTATATTAGGGAATTAAAATTTTGAGTATAGAAATGAGTAAGAGAATTTAGTTAAAATTTGTAGTAATAAAGAAAAACTTAAAGTTAAATTTTTTTTAGTGTGGAAATTATAAATATTGTGTGACTATCTTTAGTAGGAGAAATTGCATTTTTGAAAAATGTAGAAGAATTAGACTTTTATTTTCAAAACTTAAATTTCTTTCATTGAAAGTAATTTTCAAAAACTATTATCATGTTTTTAAGTAAAGGAAATAACTTAACTCTTTGCTTTAAGAAAGGAAATATGGAATTCAAAATCATTACAGGCATATCCAGATATAGTAATTCCTTTCTGAAAAGAAAAAAAGAAGAAAAAGAATAAGGAGAGAAAAAAAGAAGAAGAAAGAAATAAGAGAAAAAGAGAAAGAAAAGAAAGTTGAAAAGGGAGGAGAAGCTTGAGGATTTGTGCCTAATCAAAAATTGGTTCCACATCTGATATTTTTAAAGTATAAGACTTGAGAAACTCTTAAGCTTAATGATATAATATAGCGACTAAAAATATGATTAATAAATTTTTTTAAGTGGAGAAGATTGAATGCCTAAATTTTATATTTGGAGAATCTATAATATTTCTGAAATAGATAGAAACTCATATTTTTAGACTTCTTTACATTAAAATTTCTAAATTCTAAGTTGGTCTCATTTACTAAAATTTTATCTAAATTCGACTACTATATTTCTACATTGAAATTTTAGAAACTCTTAAAGAAACTCATATACATAATCTACTTATTTACTTTTTAAATGATTGAAGTGTCACTTGGGAAAAGTAACATTTTAAGTTTGGGGATTTTGATACACCTAAAATGTAATCTTTTTGTACACATTTTTATACCTATTTTTGAGATATTGTACTTTAATGAAAGATATTTGTGTGTTTTTGCTTCATGTACAATAAAATGGATAAAAATAGTAAAAAGAGTGACAAAGGATCAAATTTGGAGCAAAAATGAAGAAGGTGCAAAAAAATAAACTAAGATGCTAAAGCGCCGAAGACTGGCGCTTACACACAAGTTATACAGAGAGAGCCGCACCTAAGTGCTAGGTACCCCATGCTTAAGATCCAAAAGTACTTATTTGATGATTCACTGAATTTTGACAAATTTTTGAAAAGGTGTTTGAAGCAACCCTTGGTATAAATGTGGGAAATTGTTCATGGACATGAAAATTCATTCAATTGGCTTTTGAAAGGAGGCAAATTCTAGAAAATTCATTAAATGGAGATGCATTTTGAAGAGACACCAAGGAACCCCTTGGATTTTTATTAAAGAAGACTTGGATCATCAAAGGAAAAGTCCAGCCAACAACCAATCATCCATCCATTCCAAGTAACCACCACCATCACTAATCCTGATTTTTATATGTAAGGATTTATGAAGTTGACACCACTACAGCGCCAAAGGTCATGTTAGCTTTAAAATTTTAAAAATTTAGTTAAGTGAGGACAAAATAAATTAAGTTCTTCCACTCTTTCTAAAAATTAATTTTCTTCTTCCCCCCAACTTAAATTTTTAAGAGAATTTCTTTACATGAAGAACTTTAAAAACGAAGGATGAAAGAAAGCATTAAATACATTTAAAAAAAAATTCATAACTGTTGGGGATTCTAATTTTTGAACATAAATTTTGAAATACTGCAGGTGCTAATATGAAAACTACAAGGCTATAAACATTAAAATGTACATAATACATATAAAATTTGCTAAGAAAGAGCTAATCACAATACATAACAAAGTGTTGAAAGTAACAACAGAACTAAACTAGATTCTAAAATGAAAATTTTTTTTCACATTACAGTTTCACATAACATAACAATAGAGTCTCAATAACAACATAACATAAATAATACAATCACACAGTAAAACAAATAAAAATAAATAAATAAAAAGATCACCAGTCATCATCTTCCTTATCATCGACATCTAACTTCTGCTCCTAATATGGAGTATAAGTAGGGTGAATAGGGAACTGAACTGTATGGTCACGCCTCAGGTATCTCACTAAAGAATCATCATAAGCAACATCACACTCAAATTTTTGGCAAATCAGATCATTAGTGTAAGCATTTCTGGCCGTCATATTCTGCAACATATGATCCATCCTCAAAATATCTCCCTGCTGAATCATCATCTGGTCTAATAAATCCCTATTGCTGGGGTCACTTGAAGTAGGCTCACTAAAAGTAGGGGTTCTATAAGTAGAAAGAATATCCCTGGCCTGCCTTCCAGATCTCCAATCAACATGGGACTCATAAGTCTTGATGTTGGCAGACCCAATCGGAATCTCAGGCTCAATCCTCTCCTCATCAGATCTGAAATCAACTTATGCATGCTCACAAAGTGTGTAAATGAGAGCATGGTGAGCCAATCCACCAATGGTCTCTCCCTGAGCAATAGATCGAATGTTCATATAAATGATAGAGCCTACATTTATATCCATCTTGCTGAATACAAAAGTTTAGGATGGCTCTATCCTTGGTCACTTCACTATGATGGTTTGTTAGAATCATCCTCCCAAAAATAAAATAATGTTTGGCCTTAGACACTACATTTAACATATAAAGGGGAAAGTTAACTTTAACTCCATTCTTTATTTTCCAAGACCCTTTCTCACTAGTCAAAAAAGAAATAACTTCATCTAAGGCTTGATCTGTAGCTAAAAACAAATGATACTGACATCTATAAACATCTTATAATTGATAAAATTCATTGATTTTTCTTGGAGTAAACTCCACCCTTTTTCCTCGAACAAAAACAAAATATTCTACTTTCCTTTTTTCTCGATCTAGGTGTCGTAGGAAATCTAGAAAAATTTTAAAAAATCTGAATAAATCCCAAAATTTTGAAAATCTAAATGAAAATAACTTTAAACTTAAATACACTAAGTAAGAGTTCTTCACCAAAGCATTTTCTCAAAATCTCTCAAAGAAATTCAAAATTTAGGATATAGTCAATGTGAGAAAAATCTTTGGTGAAAATAAAAAAAAAATATTTTAAAGTGTAGCTCTTAGCCAGAGAAGATGAAATCTGAAGTTCCTTTGCCTCTAAATCACCTCAAATCAGTCCAAAATCAAGCCCTAGGTGCAAAACCGAAGGTTGAAGGTGACTTAAGGGGTAAAAATGGAGGTTTGCGGTGAAAATCACGAATTAAAGGGTTAATTTGTCGCTCTCGCGTCAAAGGCACCGTTGGCGTTGAAGGACCAAAATTCACTATTTTGATTTTCAAATTTTCAATTTCCTTTCAATTTTCTCCAAAGTTTTTAGTATTTTTAAACACAAATTTTTATTTAAATTCATAAATATACATTTCACAAATAATAATTTTCACAAGCAATAATAAACTGTCTTTTATATATGAAAATACACTTTGTACAAACACATTTCACAACTCACAAATTCACAACTATTAAGCAAACTAATTATAAATCAGTGTCGAAATCAAGCCACAACATTAAACCTAACCAAATTAAACCTAACCAAATCCACACAATTACACAAAACACATAAACACTTTTAAGCAAGTAGAGAATTCACAATCTTCAATCATTTATCCTCATCTTCAGTTCTTTCACCTCCTCTAGTATCTCCCATAGATTGGTAATAAACGTATTGGTTGTAGAAGGATCGGTACGAGAATTGATCTGTCGAATTTTCTTTGATCCAACCCTTTTCTTTAAACATCTGAACTAATCCTGCTTAAAAAATTCCAGTGTGATCAAAATTCTCTTTCATTCTCAATTGTAAGTGATCAACAAAGTACTTGAGATCTCCCAATTCTTTCATAATACTCTAAAGTTCTCTTTTAATTCTTTTCAATTTCTTCTCTAAAGCAAGGGAACTTCCAACTGTTGGTGGCATTAATGGAGTTGAAGCATGTGAAGAATGATCTAGAACAGCATTTAATGCTTTATTTTCATTACCAGCATAGTGATCATGAATATGAATCATGGGCTCCCATGGTAGAAAAACTTTTTTCCATATTTCATATGTTACTTGGATTGACTGCAAATCAGAAAAATTGTAGAAGGATGCCCAAGTCCATAAATTGGCCCATTCAGAATGATTCCCATCACAGATTTAAATATAATTGAACCTATATCAATAGGTTTCTCCATTTGAATACAGTAGCTTAAAATAGCACTCTCCTAGGTGAATCTACTGATCTTTATAGTACAGAGTAATTTTGCACAAATAAAGAATGCCACTACTTCAAAATTGGATTAAGTGATGAATCAAGAAAACTAATATATCCTTCATCTCGTACATCCCACATATCACTTTCATACATCACAAAATTATAAATAGCTTGCATCAAATCTTGCGTAGGAATGAAATTTGCATAATGACAGATTGAAATATTTTCTATCATATACAAATCATTAATCCTCGCAGAAGTAAATGGTACAACCTTTCCTCATACGAAGACAAATCCTTAGGTAATTCCATGTAGATTTGCATAGAACTCCTTCACTACAGGTACAATAACCACAGTGGTAGTATAACATAAAACTTCCCATCACCTTTACAGAATAATCTTGTCAGTTGGAGCACTTGGATTGATCAACCCATTATTAACAAATCCTCTTTCCTTGATCAATCTCTTCTTCATAATAACTTTATCGTATAATCTCTGCATGTGGAAAATAATAAACTTTCTTCTATTGAAAACTCCATACCTTGAAGTATTTCTAGAATTTGAAGCCATGGAATCTAAAAATAGAAAGTTTCTAAGCATCCTAGAAAGTTTTTTGGACTTAAAAACTCCTCTCGTTGGTTATTATGGAGCGAAATCCTATCAAAATCCACCAAAACTCGCAGGAACCGTCCAACCGATCTCAGAACTGCCGACGCTCCTGATGGGCGCTGTCGACGCTGAGATCCATTTTTTTGGGTGTCGTCGGTGTTAGTGGCCAAATTTTTATGATTTTCATTTTTCATTCAATTAGATTCCAACATTTTTTCCACCACCAATATTCAACTTAATTTATAATAAATGCAATTGTGTAAGATTGCTATCTACTAATATATAAGACACTTAACAAACTAAATAGTAATACATAGACATATAAGTATGGGTTGCGTCTCACAAAGCGTGTGGTTTAACGTCGTCAGCCCGACATACCATTTATTTAGTTAGGTTGACTTAACATTAAAACTTCTTTAAATTGAGGTATGTGTCCTTCATAATAGTGTTTCAAATGATGCTATTAACTTTAAATATCTTTCCAGCATTAGGATCTTTAATCACAACTGTTTCATAAGGATAAACTCTAACCACTTTAAATGGTCCTAATCATTTGGATTTTAGTTTCCTGAAAAAAATCTCAATCTTATTTTATATAATAAAACTTCTTATCCACGTTCAAATTTCTTCTGAATAATTCTCCAATCATGCCATATTTTGTTTTTCTCTTTATAGTTTTTTGCATTATCATATGCTTCATTTATAATCTCCTCAAGTTCATTGAGTTGCAATAATATTTTCTCACAAGAAACTTTTAGATTAAAATTAAATTCCTTAATAGCCTAAAAGGCTTTATGCTCTAATTTTATAGGTAAGTGGCATGTTTTTCCAAATATCAGTCTGTGTGGGGACATTCCTATAAGAGTCTTATAAGCAGTTCAGTATGCCCATAATGTAGTATCAAGTCTAGCAGACTAATCATATTTTTAAATGATTTACAAATTTTTCTAAAATGCGTTTAAATTCACAATTTGATATTTCTGCTAGACCACTAGTCCAAGGATGATAAGCAGTAGATAATCTATGCATAATATCATACTTCTTAATTAATTTTTCGATTCTCTTATTCATAAAATGAGANTATATATATATATATATATACTCTCTATTTTATTATATTGATAGACCTTATAGTTAGGATCTTATTCCCACTACTATAGAATTACACATGTATAATAATAGATGATAGTCAAATTAGGTCTGGCTCGACAGAAAATCTCAGGTGACCTAAGTAATTTGCAAGAGTAACATATATATAATTAAAATAAATATTAAAGTTTATTTAGCCTCTAACTTTCATTAACTAATTTTTTATAGGAGACCTTCCAAAAGTTGAAGGAGAGCCAAACCCAATAGTCAGGCAGTATTACAATCCCATGTCATGATCCGTCCAAGTACAAGTTATAGAAGGAGTCTGCCGGAGGCAAGAGTAAATATCAAGTTTATGGGTTGGGGTCTTTAGCATTGGACTATAACACTAATCCCTCCTCCAACACCTTTGGGGAATCCACTTTTACCACTGAGGAGGAGGAGTTTCATAGGTAGGTTCTCACATTCATCTCAAACCTTGAGATCAAAGTTGACGCCAAACTCTTCTAGAAGAGATCAAAAATGAGGTTGGAGATGGAGCTGAAGATGGAATCAAAGTTAAATGCATTCTGATGTTAGGTAGAGTTGAGTGGAAAGTAACCAGTAGTGGATGAGTTTGCAAAGGATGAGGAGGAAGAGACTAAATTGGATTAAAGATTTTTTTCTTTCAATATATTTCCTTGAATCATTTTGAAAAAAAACAAATTTTTTTATACATATATTCTTTTTTGATTGGTTCAATTTATTTTTTATATTTATGTGTTACATTTTTGCATTAATTACTATTATTCTAGTTTAATAAATGCTTGGATTGATAAATTATGCTATGTGTTATATCACATTGAGTTTGATGTTACAATTGTAAGTGTCAAAATTGAAATGATAAAAAAGAATTTTTTTTTAGTTTTATAAATTTTTAACAGCTTTTATTAGAATTCTCACAGCTTTGTTGTGTAATCAAACGAATAATATATGATGGTTAGTACACTGATAACAACACAACGACTTATAAATGAATCAAAAATTCATTTCGACGGCCTATAAACCGATGAACAAGTATTATTTTTCTCTTATTCTCCAGCTTATCGATGATTGAAATCGTCAGTGAATATCAATGGTTTATCGACGTATTACCCATGATCATCCTCTTCCTGAACTGACTACTTTTTGGTTTGTTATTTATGATTGTCGACGATTACTAACACCTTACCAACAATTTATTTTTCATGTAATAATGACAGTTGTAGCCCATCAGGAAACTATCAGGAGATAAAAAAAATCGGTAAATTTGTCGCTTTTCCAATTGCAGCCAATCAATTTACTTATGCCTAATTATTCATTGTGAAGTTTTTAGAAATTTATTAACTGAAGGTTTCATAATATTATTTGACAGCTTAGGATCGTTGAAAATAGGCTAAATCCCTTTCGTGAAGTTTACAATAAAGGGTGTTAATAAATTGACTACAGTCGAATATCAGAATTTTAGTGAAATTAAGAAGGAACTAATTTGAAATAAAACTCAATCAAATCATTGAATTTAACCAAATTGAGTCCTAAAACATGCTCATTAAACATTGTTTAAATGAGAAGTTTAAGGATTCAGAGTGTGAGAAGTAGAACTATTAATAACTTGGTGAATGGAAAGTCAAATGAACATAAAATGGGTAATTTGAGTTTGTAAGGGACACATACATAATACTAATGAGAAATAAGATAAGCCAAAACTAGAGATGAAGAGAGGAACCATCCCAAGTGGAGTTGCCCGAAAAGATCAAAGTAGAGTTTTATATCGTGTATCAATCATAAACTTTGAAAGATATATATCTAAAAGATTAGATGTGTTATTTGATGAATAATATTATACTTTCCCAAGGAATAATAATGTTACCTTAGAACGGATCTAATCACTTGAATGATGAAAAATTCCATGATTTATTGGTCTATGGAATCAAGGTTTTCCCTGCCATATGCGTGAAAAATAGCATTTATTTTATTCTGGGTTTGGTATTTAAAGAAGGAGCATCCCTCGTAGTTAATTACAACTCAAGAGTCGTGGCTCCCAAAGATACCATCAATTAAAGTGTTATATTATCTCATGCATGATGATTAGGTGTCTGTGAGATTGATGCTTGAGATTTAGATTGATAAATCCAAAGTTTGAAAATATTTGAGTGAAATTTAAGGATTGAGGCTTGTAGTCTCATTACGATGTGTTATAAAATAGTCTGAGACAAGGGTTAGCTAACTCTGGGGAGGAAATACACCCTAGGGATTGGAAAATAAAAAATTTATTCGGATTAATTCACTTAACTTAAAGAGTTGAGATGGTTGGTTTTGATTTTAAATTGATTTGGGTTTGTTTTAAGTTATGAAGGTTGCTTGTTTATAGTGTTTTTAAAGTGTTTTGAAGTTTGTTTGAAGAAACTTGATTTGGTTTTGAGATTTTTTAAGCTTGCTCATTTTATGTTCGTTTGTTCACTTGTTTAAAGTTTATTTAGGCTATTTGAAATTCATGCTTAATGTTATTAAAAATTTTTTGTACGGTTTTAAGGTTGTTTGAATTTATTTAGAAGTTATTTAAGGTTAGTTGGAGGTGTTTAAAGTTTATTAAAGTTGGATAAGGTTTATTGAAGTTGGTTAATGTTAGTTGAAGTAGGTTAAAGTTTGTTAAAATTTGGTTAAATTTGGTAAAAATTTGTTAAAGTTTGTTGAAATTTCTTCTAAATGTTTTGGGTTTTATTTTGAAAGGTTTTAAAGTTTTAAAAGTTTAAACATTTAAGTCTTAAGGTATTTAACACTTTTAAAAGGTTTTGAAATATTTTAATTTTTGAAAACAGTTTTGAAAGTTTAAGTGCTTTTGAAAGTCTTGATTGTGTTTGAGGTTTTTAAAATTTTGTCTTACTCTTAAAAAGCTTTTGATTACTTTGAAAGTTTTAAAGTAGCTTTGAATAGTTTAGAGTTTTGAAATGTGGTTAGAATTTGGTTTGAAGGGACATTGAAAGGTTTAAGGTTTTAAAAAGGTTTGGAAGTTTATAATGACTAGTTAAGCAGCATTGAAGGTTTTGAAAGGGTTTATACTTGAGGTTTGAGATTGAAGATTTGGATTTGAGTTTTGAAATGAGAGGTTTGGATTTTATATTTGGATTGAAAATTTGGATTTAAAGTTAGAATTTGAACCTACACTAGGTATGGATAAGCTGAAGAAATTTCTAGATAAAGGTAAAGCATTAACCCTAAAATGAACCTAAACTATCAAGGAGGAAAAGTTGGTGGACTAACCTAAATTTTGGGAATAATGCCTCGATCAAGATGCCCATGACTTTCCATCCTCTCTAGTGTATCAAAAGCCTTATACCATTAATCAACTAGAGTGATGAAGAATGTAGACCCTTCTTCGTACAAGGTGGTTTGACATCCCTTTGTTAATAACCATGGTTCATCCTATGGCACCTAATCCAAGTGATAAGGTTGTTTGTTTTATATGTCTTAGTCCTTAGCATTGGCTATGGATACCTAATAAACTGACATACATTCAAAACTGAACTACTCTAAGAAGTGCACAATCCTTAATTTTGTTATTAAGTTGGCTAACATAAGGTTTCAAGATTGATCATGCTAGATTTGTTTTGCATGATTTAGAGTCGGTTAATTTTAATTTGTTTTTGGGCTTGATATATAATTAGTGATTTATTTTGATTCGTAGTTTATCAGCCACGATAAAAATTAGGGTTCTTCTAAATTCGTGTTTGTTTACTCCTAGTTTTTTGTTCATTTGTGAAAATTATGGTTCTTTTAATTCAAGTTCTCATTTGATTTTCTATCGTAAGTGTTGGTGTTTTTCATTAGTTTTGTCTCCTAAGGTTAATTTTGAGTGTTTAGTTTATTGTTCTTTGTTGAATTTATATGTTAGGAATTAATTTATTCAAGCCTTTGATGTATACACTTTTCATATTTAAGTTTTCTTCATGTGCTTACTTTTCAAGATTTTTTTTGCATACATGAAAAAGAAGATTTTATGTAAAATTTTATTAAATGAAAGTGTTTTCAACATGAATTCTTCTTAATGAGGAAATATTTATACTTGGCAGCCCCCAAGACTTGTGTGTCTAAGGGCTAAGCTTATGAATCACATGTTCTTGTAAGAAACATGTTCATTCATAGGCTATACTTATGAACATACACAAGTCTTACCCAAGTTAGTTAATTAGAGGATGATTTGCTAATTCATATATACCCAGTGAACCTACGAGAGCATTTGAGTCCATATGTCCATAATGGTTCATAATGAGTGAAATGCCTATTTGGCTTGGTTGGGATCCAATCTCCAAAGGTTTAGGTTAACTGACTAGGTATTGTTCTAAGGAATATTGATCCCAATTTTTA
>JXCR01139832.1:1189-48793 GCA_002079205.1 Phalaenopsis hybrid cultivar | reverse complement strand
GAAGGGAAGTGGGAGCTCTAGAGTGGGATCCGGTATCCTCCTAGCCTAGCCACAGATTTAGGGACTAAACCTAAGATTAACCAATGATTTTCTATGCATTGTATCAGGGTAGAAAATTAAAATTGCTCCTATTTGGTACAATAGATATTATAAACTATTATCTCATCTCATTTCACCAGAATTTCATTGTAGCAGGAAGGATGCTTTTTCACATAAGAAATCTTCATTACATAAACATGGTTAGTAGATTAGTAGTTATTATTTAAAATTTTCATCTCCGTTTTGCTAATAGTTAAGTAATTTAGTTTGGTTAGTATCTCAACATTCAAAATTAGTGATAGTGATTTCATTAGTTTTTTTTGTAAATTTCCTGTTAAAATTTATCCTTGCTAACTTGCACCTTCCCTGTGGGATTGATATTTGGGGCTTAAATGGAAAGTCCATTATTACTTGATAACGATGCATATACTTGAGTAGAATCTCATTAATAATAGCCTACAATTATATATATATATATACATATATGTATATATATATATATAATTGTAGGCTATTATTAATGAGATTCTACTCAAGTATATGCATCGTTATCAAGTAATAATGGACTTTCCATTTAAGCCCCAAATATCAATCCCACAGGGAAGGTGCAAGTTAGCAAGGATAAATTTTAACAGGAAATTTACAAAAAAAACTAATGAAATCACTATCACTAATTTTGAATGTTGAGATACTAACCAAACTAAATTACTTAACTATTAGCAAAACGGAGATGAAAATTTTAAATAATAACTACTAATCTACTAACCATGTTTAGCTAATAAGGATTTCTTATGTGAAAAAGCATCCTTCCTGCTACAATGAAATTCTGGTGAAATGAGATGAGATAATAGTTTATAATATCTATTGTACCAAATAGGAGCAATTTTAATTTTCTACCCTGATACAATGCATAGAAAATCATTGGTTAATCTTAGGTTTAGTCCCTAAATCTGTGGCTAGGCTAGGAGGATACCGGATCCCACTCTAGAGCTCCCACTTCCCTTCACCTGAAGGCTAACTCTCGCTTTTGTTTTAAACAGTAATACCAAATTAGAGATTTTAGTCTGCCACCCTAAAAATTCTCCAATTCTACACCCAACAAAGAATATTTTTCTATTTATTTGTACTTAATTTCTTGAACGAATTTCTCCTTCATGAAATCAAATGTGACCCTCACTCTGTTGTAGAGCTCATACTCCATTTCTCGGATCATATGTCTCACAACATATTTTAACAAATCAATTGGCCACATTGAAAAATAAATTAAATTCGGAGTTGAAAAATAATCACAATTTCTTTTATATTTTAATTATGGCACATTCATTTTATCTCTTCATTTCACCATATCTTAGAGTAGGGGGAAAGATAGAGGGAACTACTCAGACTTCATGAGGAAGATACGACAAAACATAAATTTCATATATAGAAGAAAGTTCATACAACACTAAATAAACAAATAAACTTATCAGAAACTCGTTCTCAAAGAAAATCCTTTGTAGCCTTTCCTTAGAAATGCAGGAAGAAGAACTCTCTCACTTTTCTCCTTCTCCAACACTCTTACAGAAAGTTTCACACTAAATCTCACCACAAAAATTCTAAACTATGAAAGCAAAATCATTAATTGACTCCAATATGGTTGTGGAATGAAGATGGATTATGAAAATATGGCGTGGTGGAACGTTGTGGAGCACAAAATGAATGTAGAGGAGCAAAAAACATAGAGGAGCTCCTTTTTCTGATAAAATTAGGTCCCAAATAAAGCCCAATGTTTGTTCTCCAAGAGGTGCCTCCAAAAACTCTTGAAAAATTGTCAAAATACATTGAAGCTTCTAGAAATGGGGTCTGAACCGCCTTTGGCGCCGTCGGCGCTGAGTAAAAATTCTCTAGCTTTCAGTTGTTCTGCTCCGTCGGCGCTGACCTTGGTGCTGTCGGCGCTGAGTATTTTCTCAAAAACGTAATTTTTACTCCAAATAGCATCCTTTTTTCTTCCTTTTTTCTTTATGCCCTAAAAGTCAACAACCTACAAGAAAACATCAAAATAATTTCCATTAAAGTGCAAAATCACAAAAAATAAGTATGATCAACAACCTGCAAGAAAACATCAAAATACCTTCCATTAAAGTGAAATATCACCAAAAATAGGTATAAAATATGGGTCTTAAAAATATTATATATTTTTGGTGTATCAAAATCCCCCAACTTACATGTTACTTGTCCTCAAGTAACTTCTCTACTACATAAAAATATGACTTATGGTAAAGAATTTAACTTTTAGACTTCCATATTTTAGTTATCTAAACATAATAGTTTAACTTAAAAAAAATTGAAACAATTCCAGTTAATACTAAAGGTGTAAAGATATTCAGTAATTAAGTCTAAGGTTTTTGATCCTTTATTTCTTTTAAAAAAAATTGCAATTTGTTATATTAAAGTCACTTAGGAAATTCATATGAAAAAGAACTTCATAAAACTTTATTAATAATTAAGTTAATATTCAAATTAAAAGTTTAGAAATGTATCCAAGTCTTTTTCCTTAAGTTGATTCAAGTGAAACCAATTTTTAATTAGACACTCCTCAAGCTTCTCCCCACATCTTTTCTTCTTCTTTTTTTTTCTTTTTCTTTTCTTTTTTTTTCTTTTTATTTTGTGAGGATTACTATATCTGGATAGTCTTTAATGATTTTAAACTTCACTATCCTTTTCATAAAGTTAAAAACTTTTTACATTTCTTCACTTAACAAATTTATATCAACTTAATGATTTCATAAAGTTTAATTCTTTTCTCTTTTTACATGAATCTTTTAAGATTTTTTTAATATTTCAAAAATACAAATTTTCTTTACTAAAAATAGAAAAACATAGTCTTATTCTCTTTTACAAAATATCTTAGCCCATAGAATTAACATTTATTACTGAAAAATTTTTACTTAAATTTACCATATATTTAGAAACATAAATATAGTTATCTAGAGTTAACCCTTAATACCAAAGGTCATGTTAGCTTTAAAATTTTGAAAATTTAGTTAAGTGAGGACAAATAAAATTAAGTTATTTCTCTCTTTCTAAAAATGATTTTTCTTTTTCCCCCCAAAACTTAAATTTTTAAAAGGCTTTTTTTACATGAAGAACTTTAATAATGAAGGGTGAAAGAAAGCATTGAATACATAAAAAAAATTCATACCTATTGGAGATTCTGATTTTTGAGCATAAATTTTGAAATACTACAGGTGCTAATATGAAAACTACAAAGCTAAAAACATTAAATTGCACATAATACATATAAAATTTGCTAAAAAAGAGCTAATCACAATACATAACAAAGTGCTGAAAATAACAATAGAACTAAACTAAATTCTAAAAATGAAAATAGTTTTTCACATTTCAGTTTCAGATAACATAACAACAGAGTCTCAACAACAATATAACACAAATAATACAATCACACAGTACACATACAAACAAACTAACAAAAAGATCATCAGTCATCATCTTCCTCATTATTGACATCTAACTTCTGTTGTTGATATGGAGTATAAGTAGAGTGAATAGGGAACTAAACTGTATGGTCACCCCTCAGGTATCTCACTAAAGCATCATCATAAGTAACATCATACTCAATTTTTTGGCGAATCAGATCATCAGTGTGAGAATTTATGGCCTCTATATTTTGCATCATATGATCCATCCTAAAATATCTCCCTACTGAATCATCATATGGTCCTACAACTCCTTGCTGCTGGGGTCACTTGAAGTAGGCTCACTAAAAGTAGGGGTTCTAGAAGTAGAAGGAATATCCCTGGCCTGTCTTCCAGATCTCCAATAAACATGGACTCATAAGTCTTGATGTTGGCAGACCCTATCGATCTCTGAGGCTCAATCCTCTCCTCATCGGGTCTGAAATCAACTCCTGCATGCTTACAAAGTGAGTAAATGAGAGCAATGTTAATCCACCAGTGGTCTCTCCCAGAGCAATAAATCGAATGTTCATATAAATGATAGAGCCTACATTTGTATCCATCACTTGTTGAATACAGAAGTTCGGGATGACTCTATCCTTGGTCACTTCACTATGATGGTTTGTTGGAATCATCCTCCCATAAATAAAATAATGTCAAGCCTTATACACTACATTTAACATAGAAATGGGAAAGTTAACTTTAACTCCATTCTTTATTTTCTAAGACCCTTTCTCACTAGTCAGAAAAGAAATAAATTCATCTAAGGCTTCATCTGTAGCAGAAAACGAATGATACTGATATCTATAAACATCTTCTAATTGATAAAACTCATTAATTTTTCTTGGAGTAAACTCCACCCTTTTTCCTCGAACATAAACAAAATCATCAAAATTTTAGGAAGATTGGCATAAAATTCCATCACAATCTCAACTATCGCATCGACGGTAAAATAGTAGAAGTTTTCCCACTGTTAAACGATAATCAATCGTTCAACTTCTCCTCACGGATTTTTAAAACCTCAGTCCTGAATCACTTTTTTATTTTATTGAAGACTATGAAATTGAGCACTGGCTCTAAAGCTAATAAACCTTTGCTCATCATATTCTTCTTTCCTTTTGCTCAATCTATGTGCCATAGGAAATCTAGAAAAATTAAAAAAAATTGAATAAATCCCAAAATCCCAAAAATCAAACTGCAAATCACTTTAAACTTAAATTCACTAAGTAAGAGTTCTTCATCAAAGTATTTTCTCAAAATCTCTCAAAAAAATTTCAAAATTTTGGATCTACTCAATGTGAAAAAAATCTTTGGTGAAAATAAAAAATTTTTCCTTTAAAGTGTAGCTCTTACCTAGAGAAGATGAAATCCAAAGTTGCTTTGCCTCTAAATAGCCTCAAATCTGCCCAAAATCAAGTCCTAGGTGCAAAATCGAAGGTTGAAGGTGACTTAAGGGGTAAAAATGGAGGTTTGCGATGAAAATCACAAATTAAAGGGTTAATTCGTTGCTCTCGGGTCGAAGGCACAGTCAGCACCAATTCCAGGGTCGTCAGCGCTGAAGGACCGAAATTCACTATTTTTATTTTCAAATTTTCAATTTTCTCCAAAATATTTAGTATTTTTAGACACAAATTTTTATCTAAATTCATAAATACACATTTCACAAATAATCATTTTCACAAACAACAACAAACTGTCTTTTATATATGAAAATACACTTTTTACAAACACATTTCACAAATCACAAATTCACACCTATTAAGCAAACTAATTATAAATTAATGTAGAAATCAAGCCACAACACTAAACACTGACACAAAACTATACACATAATCAAAGTTTAGAATTCTAAAGCAAAAATAAACCAAATCAAACCTAACCAAATCCACACAATTACACTAAACACACACTTTTAAGCAAGTAGAAAATTCACAATCTTCAATCATTCAGCCTCATCTTCAGTGCTTTCACCTCATTTAATATCTCCCATAGATTGGTAATGAACATATATGTTGTAGAAGGATCGGTACATGAATTCATCTGTCGAATTTTCTTTGATCCACCCCTTTTCTTTAAAGATCTGAACTAATCCTGCTTAAAAAGTTCCAGTGTGATCAAAATTCTCTTTCATTCTCCAATCTAGGTGATCAAAAAGGTACTTGAGATCTTCTTCTGCATTCATAATACTCTGAAGTTTTCTTTTAATTTTCTTCAATTTCTTCTCTAAAGCAAGCAAACTTCCAACTGTTGGTGGCATTAATGGAGTTGAAGCATGTGAAGAATGATCTATAATAGCATTTAGTGCTTCATTTCCATTATCAACATACAGATCATCAATAGGAATCATGGGCTCCCATGGTAGTAAAACTTTTTTCCCAATTTTCATATGGAACTTGGGATTGACTGCAAATCAGAAAAATTGTAGAAGGATGCCCAAGTCCAAAAATTGGTCCATTCATAATGATTCTCATCACAGATTTAAATATAATTAAACTTATATCAATAGGTTTCTCATTTCAATACACTAGTTTAAAATAACACTCTCCTTGGTGACTCTACTGATCTTCATAGTAGGGAGTAATTTTGCACAAATAAATAAATGCCACTGCTTTGAAATTGGATTAAGTGATGAAGCAGGAAAACTAATATATCCTTTATCTCGTACTTCCCACATATCACTTTCATCCGTCAGAAAATTATAAATATCTTGCATCAAATCTCACGTAGGAATGAAATTTGCATAATGACATATTGGAACATTTTCTATCATATACAATTCATTAATCCTCGCAAGAGTAAATGGTACAACCTTACCTCGTATGAAGACAACTCTATGGGTAATTCCATGTAAATTTGCATGAAACTCCTTCACTACAGGTACAACAACTACAGTAGTAGTGTAACACAGAACTTCCCATCGTCTTTGAAGAATAATCTTGTCAACTAGAGTACTTGGATTGATAAACCCATGATTAATAAATCCTCTTTCCTTGATCAATCTCTTCTTTATAATAACTTTATCATATAATCTCTACGCATTGAAACTAATAAACTTTATTCTATTGAAAACTCCATACCTTGAAGTATTTCTGGAATTGGAAGCCATGGAATCCAAAAATAGAAAGTTTCTAGCCTTCTTAAGTAGTTTTTAGGACTTTAAAAACGCCTCTCGGTGGTTATTATGGAGCAAAATCCCGCCAAAGTCCGCCAAAAGTTGCAGGATCCAGCCAACCGCTCTCGGCACCGCCGGTGCTCCCGATGCTAAGTCTGTTTTCTTGGGCGTCGTTGGAGCCAGTGGCCAAATTTTTGTGATTTTCATTTTATCGTTCAATTAGATTGAAATATTTCTTCCAATACCAATATAGGACTTAATTTATAATAAGTGCAATTGTGTAGTATTATTATCTACTAATATATAAGACACTTAACAAACTAAATAATAATACATAAACATATAAGTATGAGTTGCCTCCCACAAAGCACTTGGTTTAACATCGTCAACCCAACATACCATTTGTTTAGTTGGTTTGACTGAACAATAAAAATTCTTTAAATTGAGGTATGTGTCCTTCATAATAGTGTTTCAAACGATGCCTATTAACTTTAAATATCTTTCCAGTGTTAGGATCTTTAATCACAATAGTTCCATAATGATAAACTTTAATCACTTTAAATTGTCCTAACCATCTGGATTTCAGTTTTCCTGGAAACAATCTCAATCTTGTATTATATAATAAAACTTCTTTTCCAGGTTCAAATTTCTTCTAAATAATATCCGATCATGCCATATTTTCATTTTCTCTTTATAGATTTTTGCATTATCATATGCTTCATTTATAATCTCATGCCATATTTTCATTTTCTCTTTATAGATTTTTGCATTATCATATGCTTCATTTCTAATCTACTCAAGTTCATTGAGTTGCAAAATATTTTCATTTTCTCTTTATAGATTTTTGCATTATCATATGCTTCATTTATAATCTCATGCCATATTTTCATTTTCTCTTTATAGATTTTTGCATTATCATATGCTTCATTTCTAATCTACTCAAGTTCATTGAGTTGCAAATGCATATTTTCATTTTCTCTTTATAGATTTTTGCATTATCATATGCTTCATTTCTAATCTCTTCAAGTTCATTAAGCTGCAAAAAATCTTTTCTCACCAGCATCTTTTAGATTAAAATTAAATTCCTTAATAACCCAAAATGCTTTATGCTCTAATTCTACAGGTAAGTGGCATGTTTTTTCTAAATATCAGTCTGTATGAGGACATTCTTATAGGAGTCTTATAAGCAGTTCTATATGCTCATAATTCAGTATTAAGTCTAGCGGACCAATCCAATTTATAAGGATTTACAACTTTTTCTAAAATGGGTTTAATTTCACGATTTGATATTTATGCTAGACCACTAGTTTGAGGATGATAAATAGTAGAGAATCTACGCATAATATCATACTTCTTAATTAATTTTTCAACTCTCTTATTCCTGAAATGAGATCCTCCATAAGTAATAATTACTCTCGGCATTCCATATCTTGTTAAAATATTTTTAATTAAAAACTTAGAAACACTCCGAGCATCACATCTAGGTAAAATAATAGCTTCAATCCATTTGGACATATAATCAACAACAAGTAATATATATATATATAAGTTTCCAAATGAATGCATAAATGGTCCCATAAAATCTAATCCCCACACATAAAAAATTTCAACTTCCAATTTATAATTTAGAGGCATTTCATTTATTCTAGATATATTTCCTACACGTTGACATTTATCGCATNATATATATAAGTTTCCAAATGAATGCATAAATGGTCCCATAAAATCTAATCCCCACACAATAAAAATTTCAACTTCTAATGTGTATTATAGAGGCATTTCATTTCTCCTATCTATATTTTCTACACATTGACATCTATCACATATTTTAATATATTCATTAACATCTTTAAAAATAGTAGGCCAAAAAAATCTAGCTTGTAAAATTTCATATATAATTCTATTTTTTCTTAAATTTCCTCCAAATTCAGAATCATTACATCTTTCAATTATCTGTTGAGTTTCTTCATAACACACATATCTTCTAATAATTAAATCTTTACATTGTTTATATAAATATCCTTTTGAATATCAGAATGTTTATTCAAAATATTTTCTACATTGTTTACATTGTTTATTTTCTACACGTTGACATCTATCACATGTTTTAATATATTCATTAACATCTTTAAAAATAGTAGGCCAAAAAAATCTTGCTTGTAAAATTTTATATATAGTTCTATTTTTTCTTAAATGTCCTCCAAATTCAAAATCATTACATCTTTCAATTATCTGTTGAGTTTCTTCATAACACACATATATTCTAATACTTAAATCTTTACATTGTTTATATAAATATCCTTTTGAATATCAGAATGTTTATTCAAAATATTTTCTACATTGTTTACATTGTTTATTTTCTACACGTTGACATCTATCACATGTTTTAATATATTCATTAACATCTTTAAAAATAGTAGGCCAAAAAAATCTTGCTTGTAAAATTTTATATATAGTTCTATTTTTTCTTAAATGTCCTCCAAATTCAGAATCATTACATCTTTCCATTATCTGTTGAGATTCTTCATAACACACATATCTTCTAATAATTAAATCTTTACATTGTTTATATAAATATCCTTTATATAAAATATATCTAGAAGAAATGAAATGCCTCTATAATACACATTAGAATTTGAAATTTTTATTGTGTGGGGATTAGATTTTATGGGACCATTTATGCATTCATTTGGAAACTCACATATATATATATATATATTACTTGTAGTTGATTATATGTCCAAATAGATTGAAACTATTATTGTACCTAGAATATCACTTACAATATAATTTGGAAATAAATTATAATTTTACATCTTTTGAATCATATATAAACTTTTTTAATTATGGATTTTTTATATCAGGTAGTAGAATATCACTTACAATATAATTTACTATATGAGCATACCACGATACATCCATTTCATCAATATTATATAATTATTCATCAAAGAAATTCTCTAAAATTTCATTTGTAAAATTAGTTAATATTTTTATTTCTATTCTAGACAAATGATAACCTATTTGATTATCATTTCACTTTCTATCAATCATTACAAAATCAAATTCTTGCAATAATAGTATCCATCTCATTAATCTTGGTATAACAATCTTCTTTTGCATTAAATATTTAATAGCAGAATGATCTGCAAGCACTATACATTTAGTTCCAATTAAATAAGGTTTAAATTTATCAAAGGCATAAACAATCGCTAATAACTCTCTTTCAGTAGTAGTATAATTAATTTGAGCTTGATTTAGAGTCTTACTAGCATAATATATAACTTTAAAAAGTTTATCGTGTCTTGTCCTAATACAACCACAATAACATAATCACTAGCATCACACATTATTTCAAATGGTTTCTCCTAGTCAGGTGGTACTATTATAGGTGCAGTGACAAATTTTTTCTTTAATAATTCAAATAATTTTATGCATTCTTCATTAAAATCAAATTTCGTATCTTTTTCTAAAAGTTGGCATAGAGGCTTAGTTATTTTTTTAAAAAATATTATGTAGCGCCTATAAAAACCACCTTGTCCTAGAAAAATTTTCACCCCTTTAACATTAGTAGGTGGTGGTAAGTTTTCTATAACTTGGATTTTTGCACGATCTACCTCCATGCCTTTTTCAGAAATTTTATGCCCGAGTAAAATACCTCCTGCAACCATAAATTGATATTTTTTCCAATTTAATACTAAATTGACTTTTTCACGTACTTCAAGAACTTTTTCTAAATTTTTGAGGCATATTTTAAACAAAGTTCCAAATACAAAAAAATCGTCCATAAAAACTTCCATTCAATGTTCTATAAAATTACTAAAAATTGACATCATACATCTTTAAAATGTTGCAAGTGCATTGCGTAGTCCGAAAGGCATTCAACGAAAAATAAATGCTCCATATGGGCTTGTAAATGTTGTTTTCTCTTGATCCTTTGGAGTAATTGGAATTTAGTGGTAATCGGTATATCCATCTAAAAAGAAATAATACTTATTCCTTAAAAATCTATCCAACATTTGGTCTAGAAAGGATAAATGAAAGTGATCTTTTATGGTGGCCATATTTAATTTTCTATAGTCAATGCAAATTCACCAACCAGTTACTTGTCTTATAATTAATCACTCCTCCTTTCTTCGGGAGACGGTGAATTGGGCTTACCCAAGCACTATCTAAAATAAGATATATAATTCCAACATCTAACCATTTTAAATTCTCTTTTTTAACAAATTCTTTCATTATTGGGTTTAATCTCTTCTGAGGATCAGCTTTAAGTTCATATTGTTCTTCTAATAAAATTCTTGGCATACAAATTGAAGGACAAATTCCTTTAATATTTGCTAAAGTCCACCCAAAAGCTTTTTTATACTTTTTCAATAATTCTATTAACTTTTGTTCCTGAATCTCAGTTAACTCAGAAGATATAATAACCAACAATGTGGATGACTCTCCTAAAAATTCATACTTTAAATGGGCAGGTAATATCTTTAATTCAAGTTCAGGTGGTTTAGTACTTGAAAGGATAAGATTTTTACTATCGTTTTCCAACAAGTCTAAGTTTCAAATTTTCCTTGAATATAATCCAAATCTTCTTCTTAAATTTCATCTTCATTCTTAAAAATTTTTCCTTGCTTAAATTTATCTTTGAATTCTTTCTTAAATTGTTCATTAGATAATCAGCTACTTCCATCCTGAAACATTCATTATCTTTTTCTATTGTAGGATATTTCATAGCCTTTAATATACTAAATTGTACTTCTTGATCATTAACTCTCATTATTAATTCTCCTTTTTGTACATCTGTTACAACTCTTCCTGTTGCAAGGAATGGTCTCCCAATGATAATAGGAATCTCTTGATCTTCCTCCATATCTAATACTACAAAGTCTACAGGAAAAATAAATTTATCCTTTTTTACTAGTACATCCTCTATAACTCTTTTTGTATAAGTTATTGATCAGTTAGCTAACTGAAGAGTTACAGTAGTAGGAGAAATTTCTCCTAAATATAAACATTTAAAAATTGATGAGGGCATAATATTGATACTCGCTCCTAAATCACATAAAGCTTTTCCATAAAACTTTTCACTTATTACACAAGGTATAGTAAAATTATGAGGATCTTTTAATTTTCTACCAAAGCTCTTCACTGAGTGCAACGGTCTCATGATCTGTAAACTTCCTTTCAATATTTAGTACATCCTTCATAAATTTTGTATAACTTGGCATTTCTTCCAAAGATTCAACAAATTAAATATTTATTGTTAACTTCTTAAGAATTTCATAAAATTTTCTAAAATGTTTATCTTTATTCTTCTACTTCAGTATTTGAGGAAACAGTGGTAAGGATTTTTCTAAAGTAACCTGTGTTTGTTCATTTTCCTGTTGATCATTTTCCATTTCTTCCTTCTCTTCATCGACTTTAGATTCTCTTTGGATTCTTGTTTTAATTTATTTTCCACTTCGTAATTGAAACTAGCAAGATGTAAAATAGGATCTTTAGATGGTGATCCTCCAAACTGATTATTTTGTACAATTTGGATAATAGAAGGTTTAAGCTCAAAATGAATTTTCAATAGTTAAATAAAGTTCATATAGTGTCGGATTCACATAATCTTTCAAAATTCTTTATCGATTCTCATTTATTGGATTTTCTATATTATTTGTCATTTCTTTCAAATTCTTAATTTGTCTTTTTTGTTTTCAAATTTTTCTAGTAGTACATTTTAATTTTGAATCTTAAAGTACTAAACCTCAGATCCAATATTTCACATAAATAATTAAAGTAAGCAAAGTAAAATTCTTTAAAAATAAACTCTTAAATAAATTTTGTTTAAATTTTTGATATTTTTTTGTTTTTTTTTATAAATTTGTATATATATATTATCTAAATTTCCTAATTTATCAAAACTATTTAATTTAATTAAATTTAACCGTTATTTTCCCCGGCAACGGCGCCAAAAACTAAATCCCGATTTTTATGTGTAAGGATTTATGAAGTTGACACCACTAAAGCGCCAAAAACTTGATCCTTATTTGAAAAGTAAGTTGTGTAAAATATATATAATTATATGCAATTAATAATGAGATTCTACGTAAGTATATGTATCATTATCAAGTAATAATGGACTTTTTATTTAAGCCGCAAATATCGATCCAACGGGGAATGTGTAAGTTAGCAATGATAAGTTTTAACAGGAAATTTATAGAAAATCAAACGAAATCAGATATTAACCAAACTAAATTGATTAACTATTAGCAAAATGGAAATGCAAATTTTGAATCATAACTACTAATCTACTAACTATGTTTATGTAATGAAGATTTATTATGTGAAAAAACATCATTCCCACTACAATGAAAATCTGGTGAAATGAGATGAGATAAATGTCTATAATATGCATTGTTCCAAATAGGATTAATTTTAATTTTCTACCCTGATACAGTGCATATAAAATCATTGGTTAATCTTAGGTTTAGTCCCTAAATCCGTGGCTAGGCTAGGAGGATATCAGCTCCCAATCCAGAGCTCCCACTTCCCTTCACCTGAAGGCTAACTCTCGTTTTAGTTTTTAGTCTGTCACCCTAAAGATTCTCCAATTCTGCACCCAAAAAAGAATATTTCCCTATTTATTTGCACTTAATTTCTTGAACAAATTTCTCCATGAAATCAAATGTGACCCTCACTCTGTTGTAAAACTCATACTCCTTTTCCCAGATCATATGTTTCACAATATATTTTAAAAAATCAATTGACCCGATTAAAAAGTAAATTACGTTCGGAGTTAGAAAATAATAACACTTTATTTTATATTTTAATTATGGCACATTCATTTTATCTCATCATTTTACCATATCTTAGAGTCGGGGGAAAGATAGAGGGAACTACTCAGACTTCATTACAAAGATACGACAAAACACAAATTTCATATATAAAAGAAAGTTTATATAACACTAAATAAACAAAAAAACTTATCTGGAACTCTTTCTTAAAGCAAATCTTTTGTAGCTTTTCCTTAAAAATGCAGGAAGAAGAACTCTCTCACTTTTCTCCTTCTCCAACACTCATACAGAAAGTTTCACACTAAATTTCAGCAAAAAAAGTCTAAACTATGAAAGCAAACTCACTAGTTGACTCCAATAAGGTGGTATAATGAAGATGGAATATGAAATGTGGCGTGGTGGAACATTGTGGAGCAAAAAATGAATGTAAAGGAGCCCGTTTTCTGATGAAATTTGACCCCAAATAAAGCCCAAGGTCGGTTCTCCAAGAGGTGCCTCCAGAAACTCTTCAAAAATAGTCCAAATACATGAAAATTTCTAGAAAAAGGGTCTGAACCGCTTTCGACACCGTCAGTTGTTCTCCAACTTTCGATTGTTCTGCGACGTCGACACTTACCTTAGCACTGCCGGCGCTGAGTATTTCCTCAAAAAACAACATTTTGACTCCAAATTTCATCCTTTTTGCTTTCTTTTTTCTTTAAGCCCTAAAAATCAACAACCTGCAAGAAAACATCGAAATACCTTCCATTAAAGTGAAATATAACAAAAAATAAGTATAAAATATGCATCCAGAAATGCATATATTTTTGGTGTATCAATCACTGCCGCCGTCGCCGTCGACCACTTTTTCTTTTTATTTTGAGTTTAAGTTTGTATTGTGAGTGAAGGAAGAGAAGTCAAAGGAACTTCAAGACATTTGGTGGAGAGAATTTGAGATAAGTGTTTATCTTTGTGACTACATTTAGTTTTGATTTAGACTTTTTGTTTGTGTGCATGATTTTCACTTTTAAAATCAAGTTTGCCTGTGTTTTCTCCATGGATATTGAGTAGTTTTGTTTATCTTTTTTCTTAAAATGATAATTTATTAAGTACAAAAAGGATGTTGTGTGAAGTAATAGACTTTAATGTTGGAAGAAGTTGTGATGATTTTAAACCTTATACTTCATTTACTTCTTGATTAGGCCAATTAAGATGTTAATACCTATTGTGAGAACATGTAAGATCAAAGATAGTATTGTCTCAGTCAACAAATGGTAGGAAGCACATTTGATTTCTTGAATGAGAATATAGTTCATGGGTTGAGTGCAAATAAATAAGGAAATAAACTTTGAAGGGTGTAGAATTAGAGGACTTTAGAGCGAGATGCTAAAGCCCCCAATTTGATTTAGAGTTTTAGGTTCTAATACGAGATGTTAGTCCCTAGGTGGATGGAGAAAAGGGAACTCTAGAGTGAGAGCCAGTATCTTCCCTATCTAACTAGTCTTCAAAACTATTAAAACTATAGATTAACCAATGTTCTTTATAGCATCTCTAGTAAGGGTAAATAATATTATTGCTCCAGTTTGGCACAACACAATTAGAATACTTCCACAACAAAATTTCTATACTTTTTATCGATTCATGATAAGGAAAAAGATAATTTATTTATATCCCCTTGAACTCATTCCAGCATGCATCTCATATACTTGAACATTTATTCTACTAATAAGCTTAAGAGATTGCACCTGTTCTTCCCAAGTCTCATATCTCACTCATGATTTCTTACAAAAAGTAAAAAAATAAAGTAGGGAAACATAATCCCTTAGTTGACTCACCTATAGAAGAGATATTATGATAAATTACAGAACCAATATTAATACTCTTGATCTATTGTAAGTAGAAATTCAAACATGCTCTTTATCGAGTCACCTCACTCAGATGAAAATTGGGAAGAAGTCCTGCAAAACTAAAATATTGCCAAGCCTTAGTGGGAGCATTCAACATTGAGGAAGAGAAGTCTACCTTAGAATTGTTTTTTTATTTATCAAACTCTTCCATCACTTAGAAACACTATCACCTCATCTAATTGTGAATTAGAAGACTCAAATGAAGAATAATCATAGTTAATAATATTTGGTAGCTAAAATAGAGCATTGATGCGCTCCGGAGTCACTTCTACTCTTCATCCTCGAACATACACTTGATCGTTAGAGGCGGTAAGGAAATTTGCGTAAAATTCCCATATAATGGAAATTACTACAACAGTGATGAAATAACAAAAACTTTCCCAGTGCCTGGTGATCATAATCTTTTATGACAGTACGATGTATGCAGTTATATTCTTAATTTTTACTTAAAATTCTTACTCTATAACGGTGGCAAAAACTTGATCTCTTGCAATGGCTAAGCAAAAACTTGACTTTGAAGCAAATAATAATGCAATTATTATACTTAAATATGAGATACTACGCAAGTATACATATCGTTATCGAGTAATATAGAACTTTTTATTAAGCACCAAATATCAAACCCACTGTTGGCTGCCAAATTAAAAGTTGTTGGTCGCAAAATTAGAAGTTATTGGTCGTCAAAATGCATATTCTGACCCCAGTTTAATTTAATTTACCTATATGTAATTTGGGAAAAATTTGAAAATATAAGACCAAACTGATCTCATATCCTTAGTAGTTTAAATAAACGAGCCTAATACCGCAAGCGATGCATCTATCTCGAAGGGTAGACACACTACTTATTTCTGTGAAAAGACCATTTTTTATATTGACCAACAAGTTTCCCTATTTAATACAAGAAATTAAATAGGGTTTATATTAAGTTAGGTTCTTAAAAGTTTCCTATAAGGGCAAGCTCCTATAGTTAATTATATCTTATATAATCGAAGTCACCAAAGAAAACTCTCGATAAAAATCAGTATATTGTCTTCAAGGAGTTCAAAGGGATAGGGCTTTTCAAAAGATAGGACAAAGAGGTGTGAAAGGGGAATGACTCAAACTTGGAAAATTTATTAAGGAATCTAAAGGAAGAAGAACTAAGAGATATCACGAAACCTCAGGAGAACCTTGGTGACATAAATAGCTTGGAAGAAGTGAGGGTTTAAGTCATGACGAATGACAACCTTAGAATTCTAAATTAAGTTAGGGCATAGAATGTATAATAGAGCTATACGAAGGCCTAAAGATGAGTTGAGAATTTATGTCGCACTAGGCAGACAACCTCTAAATCTTATAGCTTGTTGTTTAATTCTAAAGAAAACATATGTTGTTGTAGATCCTCATGCTGTTGTAGATTGCTGTTGTAGAAGGCTGCCCACAAAGTTAGCTCTAAGCTCCTTGGAGAAGAAACAATCCTAAAGTCTAAGGTTTAAAGGTTTAAATGAAAAGTTTAAAGTTCAATCATTATGGGGGGGTAAAGTTGATTAGAACAACACCAGTTAGGATCCCATGGTTCTCTCATTCCGATATCATTATTTTTGTTTGTAATTACGTAGATTAAACAAGTTGTGAAACCCATTTAAACCAAGGAGAACTCGTTAGCACCTGTGGGTTACCTCCTCTAAAGGACTCCTGTAAATTGAAAAGGATGTTTTTTGTTTATTGATATTTCAAAAGATTTATGGTTATCTTTGAAACAATTTGTTTTAGATTTAGAAAATGTTGATTAATTTTTGAAAAGTTCTTTTGATTTTACTAGTAAAGTAATGTGCACAACCCAAATAGTTATAATATTTTGCAATAAACGTAGATTGCAAAAAGTAAAATGACATAAATTAAATAACACTATAAAAGCGTACCTATCATCTTCTCGCCATTCCCGCTGAAACTTTACCTTTTGCAACATGTATATATATTTACAGGAAATTTAAAATAAATTTCAAGAGTAGATGAAAGAGTATCTAACAGACTCCAAACTATGACTTATTGAGTCCCAAAAGATCTTAGTGGATGATTTTATAACAAAATATAATAAGTTCAATTTGTCCTTCAAAATGTCGAAGAAATTTCAAAGTATTCGGGGAATGGCACTGAAATGCTTTAAAGATCTCTTGAAACATTTTAAGTTCATTTTGAACTTATCATATAATTCATTCAATTATCCATGGTTAAGTTAAAAAGGTTACCCCGTTACTCGGTGAACTTTTACATTCTCATCATCCCAAGGGCAAGATACTCAGTTAATCAATTGATATTTCACTTACGAGTAATGTAAATTGGATGCCCCTAAGGCAAGTTTAAGTCAGTAAATATTTTGTACCTGCAACTAAAGTTGGGCTTGTAGAGGTGTTTAACGTCAATCATGTTTTCTTTCTAAATGTCACAAACAGGTTTAAGTATCAAGCCTAGATCACTACTAAGCTCTAAACAATTTTAATGGGAGAAAATAAAAACTATTAAAATTTTAGTTTAAGTGATACATATCCTAATTAAAAGATCATATCATTCAATTATAGGCTTGAAATAAGTGAATTGTCATCCTCCTAACTTAAGCCCATCAACTTTAGAATCATTTAATTTTGATTAACCTATAAAGCTTGATAATTTAGAGAATTATAATTATACTCTTATTATGGAAAGGTGACAAATTGATTTCTACCTTTTAACACATTTTGTTTCAATCATCCAACAGTACTCATTAAGATCAAAATTACCCAATTTTTCCCCTTGGTTAATCCTAAATTTTCTTTAAGGCACAAAAGTCTAAAATGAGCATTGTACCCTTGGGACTCTCTAGTTCATAACTCATTGAGCATAATTTAAATGACTTTAAAATTCTTAGAGTTGTCTGCCCATGGGCGTGTTCTAAATTCGGCAATGCCATCTGAGTTAGTACTGACTCACCCCATTGTTCACATAGCAAGAGCCTGTTGATATGATCTCATCCGTTTGTCTGATACCCGCACGATTGGACGACTCTCCATCATCATCCCCGATGGCTAGAGCAATTACATGGGGTTTGTTCCCACACCCTCATCAACTTGAGACAAACACATTCATAAGGTTACAAAGCTATGAAATAAAATTCTCTTTACAATTGGTAAAACCAAGCTCAAAATAAGGGTTTATGGTTTATACCTTTTTCTAAGAGGGGAGGCTTTAACCAGATGCTTGTGAAAGCTTTAGTGGAATCCCATAAACCTCCTGGATGTGCTGGTTTCCTCTAGTGTAACCTCCAAGTATACGTTCATTGAAGTTGGGGTGTGATTTCGGTCTAGGAGTAGTTTGAAGAGCTCAAAAGAGGAGGCTTTAGTGGGAATCTTCTTCTCTTGCTATGGGGAAGCTCAAGAGTAGTTCAATTTAGAGTTTGGGGGATTTTGGAGGATGGCCAAAATTTGTGCTGGTTTTGAGCTAAAAAATTAAGCTCAAGCAGAGTTGGAGATTGCTATAAGATGGTTGAAACAAACTTAGGAGGTCTTGGAGGAGCTCTAGAAACAATTTGGCAGAGTTTTCCTAATGAATTGGCTTAGCCACCCTTTTAGCCACGGAGGAGGTGGTTTCAATAGTGTGGGAATGATAGCCCACCATGGCTGGCGAATTGGTGCAAAGAGCTGCTTTTGGGGAGGACTGAGTGGCACAAGTGTCCAATTGGAGTAAGCCAAGTCGAGGAGTTCAAATTTGGAGTTTAGGCTTGGGATTGGCTCTCTGTTTTGGTATTTGCTGGCCAGTAGGCTAGTCGGCTGGGTGAGAGGTGGTGGCCAAAAAAGTCAGGGGAGCCAGGAGAGCGTTTATGATGATTAACTTCTAATGGCAAATGATGAAGCCAAAGATATTTTGATTTAGGCCAAAAGTGGAGTGAGATCCCTTAAATCAAGGGACCATTGGTCCATAGCACATGTAGGGTGGGCTAGGTGGGTCTAACTTGGTCACTAGAGTCCAAATGGTTGTTGTAGTGGTTTTGGTTTGATCAATTTGGCTTCGCTTGGTCAACTTTGGTGCAAGGGTTCAATTTTGGTCATTTTAGCTTGGAGTTGGGTTTAGGTTGGGCTAGTCATGATATTGAGCTTAATTAATTGATCAATATAATGTAGATTATTGTCACAAGAAGTTTAGAAAAGATTTGGAGTGATTTTGAATTGATTTGGAGGTTCAATTTTGTGAAATTTGGACATTTGGTCAATTTTGTAGATGTTGGGTTAGACTTGGGTTTGAGTTAGGCTAGAGTTTGGATAAAGCCCAATTGATGGTTCAATATGATATGAGTGATTTTCATGAA
The DNA here is from genome assembly GCA_002079205.1 of Phalaenopsis hybrid cultivar. NCBI lineage: Eukaryota > Viridiplantae > Streptophyta > Magnoliopsida > Asparagales > Orchidaceae > Phalaenopsis > Phalaenopsis hybrid cultivar. Next base: position 29,201 of record JXCR01139832.1, on the reverse strand, counting down.
GAGCTTTAGATATTAATTGGGTCGAAGTTTTGGGGTTATGTGGTTCAATTTGGTTGAAGTTTAGGATAAGGCTAATTTGGGGAAAAATTGGGGGTTTTTATCGAATTCAAATTTGAATAAAATTGAGGCTTTAACAAGGACAATTGATGGTTTAATTTGTTATGGAGAAATGTTGTAAAGAGTTTATGATGCAAAATTGGGGCAATTGGATAGATTTGGGGGTTTAATTGAGGGAGATTTTAGTTTTGGGTCAAATTGGGACTTTTTTTATTTGAGTTGAAATTGGATTCAAATGTTAGTCAATTAAGTTTGTATTTGGTTACAATTAAGCTTGAACATGATGAATTGGAGTTTAGAAATAAAATTGGGGAAAATTGTGATCAAATTGGTGGACATTGGGGTGAATTGAGGTAACTGGGCTTTTAAAGGCAATTTTGGGCTTTTGGTTAAAATCGATCAAATTTGTCAAATTAAGCTCAATGGAGTGGTTCAAATTGATTTTGAGGACATTTTAAGTTATTTTGAAGGTTTTTCAGCAATTTGGGTCCCCAAGGGTATTTTGGTAATTTTGGCAAATTGAGGGGTGTTTTGGTAATTTTGAAAATTTTAGGGTGTTTTAGATAATTTGGGTGGTTAAATAGTTTGAGATGATTTTTTAACAAATTTTGGTATTTTGGGTATTTTTGGGAATTTTGGCCAATTTTGGGGTTTCAAGGGTAATTTGGGTAGGTTTGGAGGTTAAAGGCTAAGTTGGGTATTTTGGTAAAATTGGGGTGTCAATCACCCTACATGAGCCATGAACTAATAGAAATCCTTACTTTGGGTCCTCTATGTACTGGTCTTAGCTAAGCCCTAACCTAGGGCTAGTTGGTCTAGGGGACCATCAACATGAGTCTCCCAAAGGGTTAAGGGATTAAAGTCAAACATGTTTAGGAGAAGTGTAATGTGCACGTTTGTGTGTGAAACCAATCAAGACCACAAAACTAGAGGGTTAGCTCTACGACCAAGCAGTCCTATGGAGAATCTCCTTGAGCTCCCCCATATTGACCCCACCTACTAAATGCTAGAGGATAGGACCAATATGTGGAACTTCAAGTTGAGCAAAGAGGAGTTTATAAATTCTAATTGTGAGGGTTCCTTTTCTAGTCCTCTAAGAATAGTTAACAGGAAAGTCCTATAGCTAGACCCTAGGCTACAAAAGAGGAAAGACTAGACCTTAACCAAAAGTGAGGTCAATAACTAGACCCCCAATAGGTGTGGTGTGCCATGCAAGCACACCACACATATTGGCGTTGACCAAAGAGATCAAAAAAACCAACACAGACGTCTAAGCCAACATACTTAAAATAAAGCATGGAATTAAGTGATAGTTGTTTCCACTAGGGAATTAGCATATGAATATTGGATGGAAACTGAGGAATTAGAACTCTCTCTAGGGATTAGAAGGTAGACTTCAAACTATCAAGCTTCATGGATATAGGGAATGTGAAGATTGACCGCAGTGAGAAAATTTATGGGATTTTGTGCAGAGTTTGAAATTCTGTGAAGGTTGTGACAAAATGGTTTAGCAAGGACACTCGTGCTATGAAAATGGAGAGTTAGAAACCTCAAACTCAAGAGAAACAAACTCATCAAATTTATCATTTTCTTTTCTTATTGTCTTTATCACATTTATCAAAGTATATTTTCAAAATTTAATTTTTGTTGGTTGATTTTCAAAAGAAAATTTAAATTTTAATATCATACTTGCATCATATTGTTCTTTGTTCATCATAATTAGAACCAACATATGGTTCTGCTACATTTTATCAATTGCACCAAAGGGCAATTCAACGAATTCATTGAAATCTGGAAAAAAAATTCATTAATTTGCTTCAAATATGCGTTTCAAACTGAATATATGTTGAAGCATCCAAATATAACATGTTGGATACATTATGAAACATCATATGCTGAGTATATATCATATATTGAACACATCTGAGACATTTCATATCACATATGCTGCTCTGGAGTAGTACAAAAAGTGTCAAGAAGCATCTATTTGTCTGTCCTCTATGGTGAGCGCCTGATCAATCTGACCTACTATGCCACGTTCCAGAACAAAAATTCCTTTCATGTGTAATTAGAGGTACAATTATCTCATAGCTCGTACGGGTGCAGCTCTTCCAATTCTGGGTCTGGATGGAATCCATGCGGTATTTTACTATCAACCATTCTTCTTAATATCATAGAAGCTCTATGGTGTTGTACTCTCGGGATGCAGTTCTTTGCAAGATTTGCCCCATTTCCCTTTAGAATTAGTACTAAACCCACCGACAGTGGAATCTCGATGGATCCTTTGAATTCTGCAGAGCCAACAAAATCAATTTGTTTTCCAAATCGAATGTTACTTCAGCTCATGAAGGACCTGTTGATCCCGACTTTCTATATAGAAGTAAAATGCGATTATATGCTTAATTTCCTTAATAATTATTCTTAATTTGCAACAAAGCTAAAAAGTTGATCCTAAGCAAAAGCTTGGTAATTTTTCCAACTATGAAGCAAAGAAGAATACAATTATAATTTTGAATATGAGATACTATGCAAGAATACATATCATTATCAAGTAATATTAAACTTTCTGATTAAGTCCCGAATATCAAACCCATAGGGAAAGTGGCTATATGCTTTTTAGGAATTTGAAAATTTTAGATGAAAAAAATCTACTTAGCAAATTATTCTTACCTAAACTTAAGATGCTAAAATAGGAATGCCAATTCAATTCTTTTTTGTAATTTTTTGGTTTATGAAAATAAAATAAGCAACAAATTAACATTACTGAATACTTGCAAGATGAAGGTGATATACATAAAATATATTTTTCCTTATCATGAATCAATATTAAGTAGACAAATTATGTTGTGGAAGTATTCTAAATGTGTTGTGCCAAATAGGAGCAATAATATTTTTTACCCTTATTAGAGATGCTATAAAAAACATTAGCTAATCTATAGTTTGAATAGTCTTGAAGATCGACTAGGAAGGGAAGATATTAGCTCTCACTCTAGAGTTCCTTCTTCTCCCTCTACCTGGGGGCTAACATCTCATATAAAAACCTAGAACTATAAATCAAATTGGGGACTTTAGCCTGTCACTCGAAAGTCCTCTAATTCTACACCCTCGAAAGTTTATTTTCGATTTATTTGCACTCAACCCCATGAACTACATTCTCATCCATGAAATTAATATGTGATTCTAACCATTTGTTCGCTGAGATAATACCATCTCGGATCTTACATGTTCTCACAACAAGTATTAACATCTTAATTGGCCAAATCAAGAAGTAAATGAAGTACAAGGTTTTAAATCATCACAACCTCTTCCAATAATGAATCCTAATACTTCTCACAACTTCTTTTTAACACTTAATCACCTATCATTTTAAGGAAAAAGATAAAGAAAACTACTCAGAATCCATGGAGATAACACGACCATACATGATTTTAAAAGTAGAAAATCATGCACACAAATAAGAAATCTAAATTAAAACAAAGTGTAGTCACAACGATAAACACATATCTCAAATTCTCTGCACCAAATATCTTGAAGTTCCAAACTAACACTCAAAATAANTCTTTAAAGTGCAATATCATCAAAAATAGTATAAAATAGGTATGAAATTCTCAACATATTTTCCTTTGGTCAGTAATGTAGATGAATCACCTAAAAAGGCATATTTCAAATGTCTAGGAAGCACTTCAACTCAAGCTCAGAAGGTTTTTCAATTGATGGAAAAAAAGATATATCTTTTTTCTGTTGTGTCCAAAACTTCAAGGCTTTCTCGAACATAACTTGAATATTATTTATATAAATCTTCATATTGATCTAATTCCCCTTCTTGCATGTGTTCCACACCTTTAATCTTAGATTTCTCTTCTTAAGTTGTTTTGAAATGACATTCACTTAAGTATCTTATAACATTCATTCTATAGCATTCATCATCTTTACCTTTGTAGAGTATTTCATTGATTTTAAAATATTAAATGTAATAGTTTGATCATTGATGTGCATAGTTAATTTTCTTTTTTACACATCTATCATTACTCTTCCTCTGACTATGAAAAGTCTCCCCAAAATGATACTTATCATCATTGCTCTTCTTGTGGCTAGGAAATGTCTCCCCAAAATGATAGGTATCTCTTTATCTTTGTCCTTCTGTGGCTAGGAAAGGTCTCCCTAAAATGATAAGTATCTCTTTATCTTCCTCCATATGCTTGCACAATGAAATCAACAGGAAAGATAAATTGATCCACTTTCACTAGGACATCTTCTATAACTTTTTTAGGATAGGTTATTGATTGATCTGCTAACTGCAGAGTTACAGTATTAGGGGTTATTTCTCCTAATCTCAATATTTTAAATATTGATAATTACATAAGTTTGATACTTGCTCCTAAATCATATAAAGCATTTTCATAATATTTGTCTCCTATTACACATTGAATTGTAAAGAAACTAGGATCTTTAAGCTTTTTAGGAAGCTTTTTCTGAATTATAGCACTGCACTCCTCACTAAGTGCAACCATCTCATTGTCTTGAACCTTCTTTTTCCTATTAAGAATATCCTTCATAAACTTCACATAGGCTGGCATTGGTTCTAGAGCTTCAGCAAATAGAATATTAATTGTAATTTTTCTAAAATTTCCATAAATTTTGAAAATTGCTTATCCAACCTTTGTTGTTGAAGCCTCTGAGGAAATGGAGGTGGTGGTTTTTCCAAATCAACATAAGTGGAGAAATAGGCCTCTCTTAACCATTCAGAGCGTCCTCTTTTGGTTCTTCAATCCCTTCTCTCTCTACTTCAGTCTCTTTTTGAACTCTACTTTCCAATTCTCTTCCACTTTTGAGTTGAACGGCTTTTACTTGTTGTTTGTTCTAGTCTTTTGAATTTATTTTTGCATTACTAGGAAGTGTTCCTTAGGATCTATTACTTAATGAATTTGCTATTTGTCCCAATTAATTCTCAATAATTCTAATTGTAGCTCATTGACTTTATAACTGATTTCCCATTTGTAACACCACTTCTTCTATAGACAACTTCTTCACCTTAAATTGTGGATTACTCTTAAAACCTGGAGGATAAGTAGGTCTATAATTACTATTCCCTTGGTTGTTCCAGTTTCTAATGGGTTTACTTGATTGTTCCCCTATTGCTGATTGTTACCACCAAAGTATTGTTCCAGTTAAAGTTGGGATGGTTCTTCTAACCTGGGTTATAATAATTTGAATATAAGTAATTTTGTTCATTATTTATGGCATTCAAAGTCTCTAATGATTCTTGAGAGTCTACCATTTGGCCTAAAGAATTCTCTTCAATCATGGGAACTAGTTGAGAAAAATTCATTCCAAATTGATCTAACTTCTTTGAAATTGCTGCAACTTGATTTGCTAGCATGACAAAAGCATCAATTTTGTGAATATTAGCTACTTTCTTAAGATTTACCCTTTCATAAGGCCATTGAAAATTATTTGAAGTCGTTTCTTCAATTCAAGAATATGCGTCATGAAATGGTTTTAACATCAATGAACCACCAAATTTGAAAGTTGATATTTGGATAATAGCAGGTTTAAGCTCAAATGAATTAGCCACTACAGTAGATTTTTGAATACTACAATAAAGCTCAAATGAATTAGCCACTACAGTAGGTTTTTGAATACTACAATGAAGTTCATCTACAGCAGGGTTGGCATAATCTCTTAAAGGTCTAAAGTCTTCAACATTTTGAATATTTTGATTTGCCATTTCTTGAAATCTTTCTGTAATTTTTAAATTTTTAATTTTTTTAATAGTTCTCTCTAATTCAAAGTCGTAAGGCACAAGTCCTATGGAATTTGAACTACGCATTCATTACTAAAACACATAAAATAAAATAGATTAAAATAAAAATAAAAACACACAAACAAGATCTTTTATAAAAACGACACTATAATACTCCTAAAATAAATTTTAAAGGTTTAATAAGACTTTGTAAAAATAAAAATTTTTCTTTTTAAAAACTTCTTTTGAAATTTTTTGTTATTTCCTTATTTTCCTCGGCAACGACGCCAAAAACTTGATCCCGACTTTCTATATATATATAAAATACGATGTATGTGATTATATGTTTAATTTCCTTACTAGTTATTCTTAATTTGCAACAAAGCCAAAAATTTGATCACGAGCAAAAGCTAGGTAATTTTTCAACTATGAAGCAAAGAAGAGTACAATCATAATTTTAAATATGGGATATTACATAAGTATATATATCGTTATCAAGTAATACAAGACTTTTTTATTAAATCCTGAATATCGAACCTATAGGGAAAATAGCTATATGTTTTTTAGAAATTTAAAAATTTAGAAGTTTTAGATGACAAAAATCTACTTAGCAAAATATTCTTACTTAAACTTAAGATGCTAAAATAGGAATGAAAATTTGATTCTTTTTGTAATTTTTTGGTTTATGAAAATACAGTAAATAATTAATTAACTTAACTAAATAATTGCAAGATGAATGTGATATAAATAAAATATGTTTTTCCTTATCATGAATCAGTAATAAATAGAGAAATTTTGTTGTGGAAGTATTCTAAATGTGTTGTGGCAAATAGGAGCAATAATATTCTTTACTATTACTAGAGATGCTTTAAAGAATATTGTCTAATCTATAGTTTGAATAGTCTTGAAGACAGGTTAGGCAAAGAAGATACTAGCTCTCACTCTAGAGTTCCCTCTTCTACCTCGACTTAGAGACTAACATCTCGTATCAAAACCTAAAACTATAAATCAAATTGGGAGTTTTAGTCTGTCACTCTAAAATCCTCTAGTTCTACACCCTTGAAAAGTTTATTTCTCTATTTATTTGCACTCAACCCCATGAACTACATTCTCATCCATGAAATCAATATGTGATTCTAACCATTTGTTGAATGAGACAATTCCATCTCAGATTTTACATGTTCTCACAATAGGTTTTAATATCTTAATTGGCCAAATCAAGAAGTAAATGAAGTGCATGGTTTCAAATCATCACAACTTCTTCCAACAATGAAGCCTAATACTTCACACAACTTTCTTTCAGCACTTAATCACTTTTCATTTTAAGGAAAAAGAAAAGAAAAACTACTAAGAATCCTTGAAGAAAACACAACCACACATGAGTTTAAAAGTAGAAATCATGCACAAAAATAAGAAATCTAAATTAAAACCAAGTGTATTCACAAAGACAAACACTTATCTCAAATCCTTTCCACAAAATGTCTTGAAGTTCCTTTGAATTCTCTTCCTTCACTCACATTACAAACTAACACTCAAAATAAAAAGAAAAGTGGCGGACGGTGGCTGTAGTGACTTAGATGGATGATGGCTATAAATTTAATGTGTCGTTGGCCTCCTCTCTTATAAAATCTAAGTCTTTTCTTATAAAAATCAAAGGGGAGCCTTGGTGTCTCTTTAAAAAGGTGTCTCCATTCAATGAATCTTCTAGAAGTTGCCTCCTCAAAAACCATTTGATTGAATTTTTATGTCCATTGGCTCTTTCCCATGTTTTTACCAAAGGTTTCTTCAAACACCTTTTCAAAAATCCGTTCAAATTTAATAATTCATCTCATAAGTACTTTAGGTGCTTAAGTGCGGGTACTTGAGACTTAGGCGCTGCTCCTCTGACACTTAGGTGCCCTAGTTCATTTTGCACCTTTCTTCATTTTTGCTCCAAATTTGACCCTTTTTCACTCCTTTTAATATTTTTCATCCATCTGATTATACCTGAAAGAATAACACACAAATAACTTTCAATAAAGTGCAATATCTCAAAAATAGGTATAAAAATGTGTATAAAGACACTATATATTTTAGATGTATCAAAATCCCCCAAACTTAATATATTACTTATCCTCAAGTGACCTTTCAGTCTTTAAAAACTAACACAAGTAGATGATATATATGAGTTTCTTTAGGAGACCAAAATTTTGATGTAGAAATATAGTAGTCCAATTTAGAAAAAAATATTAGTAAATGAGACCAACTCAAATTTTAAAAATTTTAATGTTAAGAAATATGAAAATATGAGTTCCTATCTAATCAGAAATATTGTATATTTTCCATATATAGAATTTAGGAATTTTATTATCTCCATTTAAAATTGTTTATTAAGCATAATTTTACTCACTATATTATATCCTTAAGCTTAAGAGTTTTTCAAGTCTTATACTTTAAAAAGATCAAATGTGGAACCCATTTTTGATTAGGCACTAATCCTCATGCTTCTCCTCCCTTTTTCAATTTTTCTTTTCATTTTCTTTATATTTTTCTTTTCTTTTTCTTTTTCTTTTTTTGGCAAGGATTACTATATCTAGATAGGTTTTTAATGATTTTGAATCCCACTCTTCCTTTCCTAAAGCAAAGTGTTCATATTTTTCTTTCACTTAAAAACATAATAATAGTTTTGAAAATTAATTTCAATAAAAGAAATTTATGTTTTGAAAATAAAAGGTTTAAATTTCTAAATTTTTCAAAAATACAAATTTTCTTACTAAAGATAGTTACACTATATTTTGCATTTTCCACACTAAAAATTGTTAAATTTGAGTTTTTCTTCCTTATTATAATTTTAACTAACATCTCTTACTCATTTATAAAATCAAAATTTTACTTCCCTAATATAACATCATATACATAATCGTTTTTCAAATCAAAATCAAATTTATTTGAATTACATTGGATAATAAATAAACTTTTAATTTCTTTTAAGAAAAAAATTTAATTCACCCCCCAAACTTAAATTTTTTTTAGAAATAAAACATTTTAGGATCTTATATAAGTAAGAAAGAATGAAAATTAATTATATCATGCTTACAGGAATTTTCATATCCGAAATATGCATGTAAAAAAATTAAAAATAGGAGTAAAAATTTAAATTAATCAAATTTTAACTTTCTTAACATATAGAGGTTCAACAGACTTTTATGCAGTGGAGTATAACATAAAAACAAACAAATACACTAACAAACATACATCACTACAATATAAAGAAAAATAACTGGTAGTAAATTGAAAATTTTTAACATGCANAATGAATCTTCTAGAAGTTGCCTCCTCAAAAGCCAATTGAATGAATTTTCATGTCCATGGGCTATTTCCCACTTTTTTACCAAGGCTTGCTTCAAACAACTCTTCAAAAATCCGCTCAAATTAAATAATTCATCTCATAACTACTTCTGACGCTTAAGCACGGGTACCTGGCGCTTAAGCACGGGGTACCTGTCGCTTCGGTACTGCTCCTCAAACGCTTAGGCGCCCTAGTATATTTTTGCACATTTCTTCATTTTTGCTCCAAATTTGACCCTTCTTCACTTCTTCTAGCATTTTTCATCCATTTGATTGTACCTGAAAGAAAAAAAACACAAATATCTTTCATTAAACCACAATATCTCAAAAATAGGTATAAAAATGTGTATAAAAATATCATATTTTAGGTATATCACCTACCAAAAATATCCAATTTAGCCTTTCGCCCCTAAAACCTATCCCAATTTACCAAACTACCCTTGAAACCCCAATTTTGACCAAAATCCCAAAAATTACCCAAAATACCCAACTTTGTTCAAAAATCATTTCAAACTATTTGAAACCACCCAAATTGCCCAAAATACCCGAAAACTACCAAAATACCCCTGATGACCCAAATTGTCCCAAAACCTTCAAAATCATTTTAAATGTCCCCAAAGTCAATTTAGACCACTCCATTGAGCCCAATTTTACCAATTTTAACCAAAAGCCCCAAATTTCCCTTAAAGGTCCAATTACCCCAATTCACCCCCAATATCCACAAATTTTATCTCAATTTTCACCAATTTCAATTCTAAACTTAAATTCATCATGCCTAAAATTGATTGAGACCAAATCCAAGTTCAATTGGACCCAATTTCAAACCTAAATTCTTAGCCCAATTCAAAATCCCCAATTTAACCCTAAGCCAAAATTTCATGAATTGAACCCCAAACCTATCTAATTGCCTCAATTTTGAATCTTAAAATCTTTACAACACTTCCCCACATCAAATTGACCTTGTTCAAGCCCCAATATCACTCAAATATAACTTGGACCAAAACCCTCAATTTATCCCCAAACTCCAATTCCAGCAAATTGAACTTCATAACCCAAATATTTCCACTCAATTGGTATTAAAAAAACTTCATGGCAATCCCTTGGACCAATTTGAACCGTCAATTAGGTCTAACCAAAGCCCTTACCCAATCCAAACCTAAGGCTAACCTAAATGCACCAAAATTGGCCATGAGCAAAATCCATCAAATCGAACTTCCAAATCAACTCAAAATCACACAATTTTTTTTCTAAACTCCTTGTGACAATCATCTACACAATTTTAACCAATCAATTGAGCTCAATTCCATGACTAGCTTGACCCAAATCCAACTTCAAGCCAAAATGCCTAAAATTGAACCCATGCTCTAAAGTTGACCAAACCAAATCAATTGATCAAGAAAAACCCACCACAGCCACCCTTTGGACACTAATGATCAGACTAGACACACCTAGCCCACCCTACATGAGCCACAGACCAATGGTCTCTTGATTTAGAGGATCTCCTCCCATATTTGGCTAAACCCAAAGATATTTGCCTTCAAGCCTTAACCATTCAGAGTTAATCATCATTAACCATCCCACTCGCTCACCTGGCCACCTGATCACCTCCCTAGCCCTGTTGGCTGGACTAGTGGTCGGAAAACCCCAAACCAAGAGAGCACTCCAACCCAAAGGAACTGAAATTCACCCATCCAAGCTGGCTTATCCCAATTGGTCTTTGGCATTCTTCAGCCCTCCACATAAGCTGCTAAGTGCACCTGAATTGAAGCCCTGAGCTCCACCCCTTCCATGGCTATTTAAACTCCCTCTTCTACGTTCCAAAGAGATAGCTACTCAATTTGCTTGGGAAGACTCTGGCCAATTGCTTCCAGAGACTCTTCAAAAATCTCTAAGCTCAAGCCCACCATTTTCCCCTCTGGATTCCCCTGTGAGAGCTCAATTTTGAGTTCAAAATCAAGGGCATTTTCTATCATTCCACAAAACCCCACCAAGCTTCCAATTAAACCTTCCAAAATGTTCCTCAAACCAAAAGAGTAAGTTCTCATCAAAATCCCCCTCTGTTGAGCTCTCTAACCCACTCCTAGACCAAGGCTATTCAGCCTTTTCATTAAACTCCTACCTAGACCTATTTCAGCTCAACCAGACACTTGGAGGAGGTTCACCAGCTCAAAAGGAAGCTTCCAAAAGCACCCAATCAAGGCCTCACCTCTTGGGCTAAGGTATAGGCCATTAACCCTAATTTTGGGCTCGATTTCACCATATGTGAAAAGAAGTTTAATTTCATAGCATTGTAACCATATAGTTGTGTTTGTCTTGAGTAGATGAAGGTGTAGGAACAAGCTGCACTTGATTTAGTTGAGTATCGAGCGAGAACTTAGGTCTAGAAGCTGGATAGTTACAAGTTTGGTTAATTAAGAATGATGACGGAAGACCGTCTAATCAAGCGTGTATCGAATTGGTGGACCATATGGCACCGGACGAACTCTTGGTGCATGAACAGTGGGCTGACTCGGCTGGCGGTGCCCAATCAAAAGAAGACCCGTGCGCAATTTGGGGCTGCCTAGGTTGACGTGGATAACTAGGAAAATGTGTTTTAAAATGATTTTATTTAATTCCAGAACTTCAAAAATTCATATATTTGCATAGAAAAATCATAAAAATAAAATAAAAATACTATGTTGCTCAGTAAATAGAGGAGAATAATGTGAACAAAAAATAAAAAATTATTTGATGAGCCTCTGATTTTTAATTAATTAAATAGCATCTGAGGAATTTTAATTTTATCTGATTAAACATAATTTATCAAAGCTTGAAACTATGGAGGTTCATTCTTCATGATAGATGGGATGTTCTCTGATTTTTCCAAGGTCAGAGAGCATTTCTGTGCATGTAACCCTAATTTCAAAGCTTAGATGGCTATTTTGGCTTAAATTTATTGTAAAAATTAAAATATCACTTGAAAAATTAAGTGATGAATTTTAGTAGGTTTCGTATGGTCAAAGAAGCTTAGGAAAAATATAAGAATGGTTTGGATAATTTTGTATATTTTTATATCTAGCTAAATGCCTAAAACTTGTGTTAATTTAATTGAATTAAATGTTATTTAAAAATTAATAAAATCATTTCCACATTGTGTATAAAAATTATGTTGACTTATTGTAAAAAATTAAAATTTATTTGATTAAATTTAAGTATTAAAGTTGATTTTCTAAGAAAAATTATATTTTTGTACAAAATAATTATTTTAAGTTAAATATACTTAGGAAAATTATTAAAAGTAGTTTATGAGTTCCTTGTGATCAGGGGCACTTAGGAAAAATAAAAATAATTTTTGAGAAAATACTTTATTTTTAAGCTATATTTTAAATTAAAAATAATTTAAAATTTCAAAAAAATATGAAAATGGTCTAAAGTGTGTGTAATTGTTTCCTGATCACTTGGGTCTCATTAGAATATTTTTTCTAAATTTTTAAGTTAAAAATAAATTTTTAAAGGCTAAAAATTTATTTTCTTTAATATTCTATTAAATAAATTATAATAATTAAAAGGTAGTTTGAAAAATCATGGAAATTTGTCTAAGTGTTCCTCTGACCTAGGTGAACCTATAATAACTCTCTCATGAAAAAAAAATCATATTTTGATTTATTAAATAAATTAGTATTGAAAAATCCTTTTTTTGAATTAAAATAATTATATAAATTAAATAAAAATCTAAAATACCACATCTTCTCCTTTGATATTTTAATTAACTCATGATTGAGTCTCCATAGAAATTTTAAGGTCATTTGAGTTTCCTTTGATAAGTTATAGAATAGAGAGCCCTAGAGGTAAAATGTTAATTTTGGATTTTAAATGCCTTAATTCAATTTTAAGATTAATTTAAGGGTAAATGGGTAATATTGATTATAATAAAAATCTCTTGGGTGTTTGAAATATGAAGGGCTAAGAGGTACAAACCAATTTGCCATCCTTTTCATGATAAGGGTAAAATTGTAACTTTGATAATTGTCATTATATGGAAGATAATTCAATTAAGATGATTCTAAGGTATTGGGTTGTTATAAAGATAATAATTCACTCATTTAAAGTCCACTAATTGATGATTGGATGGTAAGTCAGATATTAATGAGAATTAGGACTTCATTTTACTTAATATTTAATTGTTATAAAATTACTTCAAATAAAAATATTAAAGAATAAGGTCTAATAGTGAACTAGGTTTGATATGTAAGAATTGTCTTAATTGGGATTAGAAAAGACGGACTTAATTAATTTATAAACACTTTCAAACACTTCAGGCCCTACTTTTACACTGGGCATTAAAAATCCTTAATGACTTTGGACTTTCCCTTTGGAGTACCCATTCATATAACTGTTAAATGAAATGTTAAGTGACTATCTACCTTTCTTAGGATAGTTAAAATATCAAGGTTCACTGACCAATGAGATAATTCAATTTTGAGATGATTAATGGAACAATATAATAAGTTCAAAATGAACTTGAAACATTTCAAGGGATTCTAAAAGTTGTTCAAGGTCATGTCCCGAACATTTTAAGATCACTTAGATATTTGAAGGATGATTGAACTTATTATATTTTTATTCTAAGAAATCATCCACTAAGATCTTTTGGGATTCACTGAGCCATGGTGTGAGGTTTGGTAGTTAGAACTTCATCTACCCTTGTAATTTATTTAAATTTCCTGCAAAATTATATGTCATGTGAGGTTTGATAGATAGACATTCATCTAATCTTTTAGCGGGAATGTCAAGAAGATGACAGGTACGCATTTACAGTTATTTATTATTGCTGCAAAATATTATAACAGCATGGTTCTGCACTTTACTTTACTTGAAAAAATCAAAATCATTTTAAAAAATTAATCAACATTTTTAAAAATCTAAAACAAACTGTTTCAAAGGTAACCATAAATCCTTTGAAATATCACAAAATTTAAAACGTCCTTTTGAATTTACAGGAGTCCCTCGGACGAGGTAACACATGGTTGCTAATGAGATCTCCCCGATTTAAATAAGTGTAACAACTTGTTTAAGCTAAGTAATATCAGAAGTAAATAGTGATACCGAAACAAGGGAACCATGGGATCCTAATTGGTGTCGCTCTAATCAACTTTAACCCCCACCCCCCCCCATAACATTAAAACATCTGGTAAAACCTTTTGGACCTTAGACTTTAGGATTGTTACTTCACTGAGCAGCTTAGAGCTAGCTTTATGGGCAGCCTTCCATGACAACAATCTACAACAGCATAACAATCTACAGTAGCATGAAGATCTGCAACAGCATGAGGATCTGCAACAACGCATCTTTCTTTAGAATTAAATAAATAAGCCATAGGATTTTGAGGTTGTCCGCCTAGTGCGACATAAATCCTCAACTCTTTCTTTAAGCATTTGCACAATAATCCTTACTCCCTCGCTCAAGAAAATCATCTATTAAAACTTTTAAGGACCTACCAAGTTATGCCTCGGGACCCGATAATTCACCTAAATCATTAGAAATACCCTACACTACTTATCCTATATTAATTGACCCAATGTTGAAGAATTTGAGTCTTCTTTAAGGTATTTAAATCTTTGTGAGCAATTGGTATTTTTTTTTGCCACATATGGATCATCGGGCTTGTGTAATTCTGAGATCTAGGTGGCTGGGGCGATGACGATATCGTTAATGTGTGCTAAAATAAGGGATACGACGTGGGACTTAGAATAGTATCTCCTACCTCAAGGACCCTTAATAAAAGGAGAGGATAAGGATCGATGACACTATTGGACGACTCTTGAGAAGATGATTGCCCCCGATACTCTTAGGTTATTTGTAGTCCTATCTTGATTAAATTAATTAACCTATGGAATGCACCACTCTAAAAAGTGTTTTAAACAAAAATATATTTTGCATGATAAAGTAAATTTTATACGCATGAAAAGTGAATTCAAATGAAAACTTATAATGGTCCATGGTTAATCACTTGGATCGAGATTAGGACTTTCCTCCATATATTATCAGGTTGGTAGTTCTCACTTAAGGTCGGGAAGCACACAATCCAGCTCTATGCCCCCACCTCTACCAATGCATTACACCCAGTTCTGGTTCTTTTTACTCGTGTTTTCTTATGATTAGTTTTTCTGACTTTTCTATGTTGGATGCTTCTGTTTACATTCCTGTAATTTATTTAAATTTCCTGCAAATATATTCTACTTTATGATGTTAGCCATGCAATGGTAGCAGAGGCCTAGGTACGCATTTATTTTATGCAATGCAATTTTACTTATTTACTTTACAGTATTTTTCTTGCCTGCATTTATTTACTTTACCAGCAAAACATGTACTAAAACTGAAACTTACAAAAACCTGTTTTCAAAATTAAGCAACTTTTTTAAAACAAAACAACAAAACAACAAAAAGCATAATACATCCTCTTAAATTCAAGGGAGTCCCTTTGATGAGGTAACCCACAGTTGCTACGAGATCTCTCTAGTTTAAATGAGCTTAACAACTCATTTAGACTAAGTAAATTCAAGAGAAAATAGTGTTACTGGAATGAGAGAACCGTGGGATCCTAACCGGTGTCACTCTAATCAACTTTAAGCCCCCCCATCAGGCTCAAACAATAACAAAACCAAAACTTGTCGCTTAAACATACTTGGTAAAACCTTTTGAACCTTAGACCTTAGGACTTCTACTTCGATGAGAAGCTTGCAGCTAACTCCGTGGGCAACACGACGAGGATGTACAGAAGAACAGCTTCAAGAGAGTAAGCAGATCTAAAACAATAATCTTTTCCTTAGAATTAAATAACAAGCCATAAGATTTCGTGGTTGTTTGTCTAGTGCAACATAAATCCTCACTTTATCTTTAGGCCCTTTCATAATCATATTATGCAATTTAAGTCCAAACTCAACTTAGGCTCCGAGGTTGTCGTTTGTTACGAAATATATTCTCTTATCTTCTAGGTTATTTGTATGATTGCGTCATACAAATGTAAGCCCTAGTTAATAAAATTGGAAGGATGAAACATTTAATAATATCTCTTCGAAATTGAAACCAAACCATAGGATAGCTTGGGAAGTCACCAAGATTCTCCTCAAGATCTATGGCATCCTCTAGTTCTCTTCCTTTGGATTCCATAATAAATGTTTTAAAATTTGATCTTTTCTCATTTGACAATATTTTGTTCAACTTTGAAAAGTCTTACCCTTTGAAATTCTTGAAAACAATATTTTCTGATCTAAATCGAGAGTTCTTAGACGATTTTGGTTATCTAGGAAGTAATTAACTATAAGGGTAAGCCCTTATAAGAAATTTTAGAACCAGCTTAATATAAACTCTATTTAATCTTTCATATTAGATAGGGGAAAATTTGTCGNACATTCTTTTCCTTAGAATTAAATAACAAGCCATAAGATTTCGTGGTTGTTTGTCTAGTGCAACATAAATCCCCACTTTATCTTTAGGCCTTTTCATAATCATATTATGCAATTTAAGCCCAAACTCAACTTAGGCTCCGAGGTTGTCGTTTGTTACGACATATATCCTTTTATTTTCTAGGCTATTTGTATGATCGTGTCATGCAAATGTTAGCCCTAGTTAATTAAATCGGAAGGATAAAACATTGTATAATATCTCTTTGAAATTGAAACAAAACCATAGGATAGCTTGGGAAGTCACCAAGGTTCTCCTCAAGATCTGTGGTATCCTCTAGTTCTCTTCCCTTGGATTCCATAATAAATGTTTCAAATTTGATCTTTTCTCATTTGACACTCTTTTGTTCAACTTTGAAAAGTCTTGCTGTTTGAAATTCTTGAAGAAAATATTTTATGATCTAAATCGAGAGTTTTCTTAGACGATTTTGGTTGTCTAGGATGTAATAAACTATAAGGGTAAGCCCTTATAAGAAACTTTATAAACCCTATTTAATCTTTCATATTAAATAGGAGAAAATTTGTCAGTCAATATAAATGATTTCGCACACTACAATGGATGTCATAAATTCTTTAGTTTATTAATCAAGCCTCACTAACAAGTAATATTTCTATTCCTCAGGATACATATTGGCAGTGAATGATATAGAATTTGGAGGTAATTTTTTTTTTTTTATTTACCCTATGCTTGCTCCCTGATTTCACTGTAGGATTCTTCTCATTCATGCATTCATAAACTGTCTATTAAATAGTCGGTTATCATTTTGGGATAGGTAGCTGCTGCATGGAAAGTTTTATTCAATGATTTGTTTCACTATGATGTTGAATGGAGTCCAAAAGATAAAATAAAAGATAAAAAAATTTTATTGATCAGTTAAAACTGTTGGGCCGCTAATGTTTTTCAAAGTACAATTTAATATTGTCTTAAAGATTCTAACAAAGTAGTCATAATATAGCAATGTGCACTCACGATAGCATTGTTTAAAGCTAATTTTAAGAGAAATGGGATTTAAGATCCCACAGGCTTTATAGTTGTCATTTTTACTGTTCAGCACGACTTTTGTTAAACAGTTTAAATCCTGTTCAAATGCTGTGTGAATTAAGAGCGAAATCTTGTNCATTTTGGGATAGGTAGCTGCTGCATGGAAAGTTTTTTTCAATGATTTGTTTCACTATGATGTTGAATGGAGATAAAAAAATCTATTGATTAGTTAAAACTGTTGGGCCGGTAATGTTTTTCAAAGGACAATTTAATATTGTCTTAAAGATTCTAACAAAGTAGTCATAATATAGCAATGTGCGCTCACGATAGCATTGTTTAAAGCTAATTTTAAGAGAAATGGGATTTAAGATCCCATAGGCTTTATAGTTGTCATTTTTACTGTTCAGCACGACTTTTGTTAAACGGTTTAAATCATGTTCAAATGCTGTGTGAATTCAGAGCAAAATCTCGTTTTTCGCTTTCTTTGTGATGCTTGTCATCAGGCGGCGTGTGTGCGCATCTTTTTATTTTTGGGAAGGGGGAGGGGGGGGATTTGCTTTGCATCTCAATGTTCTGAGAAGTAGCATTTATAATCTCCTAATAAATAAATCTTCACAGTGCTCATTTTGTTGCTCGCAATTATAAAGTGTGCTTCTTTTCTGGTTCCAATGATGCAGGTATATAATATGTAAATTTTTCTTACTTGGGTGCATACCACATATCTCACACTTAAACTTCAATTTTTTACCTATATGCCACCTTCTACGGATGAGATGGTGTATTTCACCCTTTAGTGAGTTGGAATGGTGGTGTTTCTTTAGCAATATGACGGTTTGTGTGGTATATGTGTAAGTGTTAGTTATGTAAATACACAGAAAAAAATGAAATTCATGTGAATTTCCTTTAAGAGGCGATCTAAATCACAATTCTAAACTTGAACACACACCCTCCCCTCATCTCTTTATGTGTTCATTGCGTGGTGCTCTTGTTATCTCGGCATCACGTCGGAAGAAGTCCGACAAACTCTCTTGCATTTGAGCCTTACCAAACTCCAACGATTGTAAGCCAAGTAGCATTCATCACATGCAATGAAGTGCATGTGCAGCGGATGTGTCAAGGTTCTTCGTTACCAGACCAATCGTCGCCCCGTTTGCTGGAAGCAGGTCGAAAGCTTAGCCTTTATCTGGGTGAAATCTACTTAAAATAACCCACCCAGTGCTGAAATATATTTCCAAAACTTCAACTAGTGATCAGCTGGATATGCTATGAAATCAACTAAGCAGAGGATATGAGTCTGGGGACAGGTAACATTTGAGTTCTAATATAATGATTTGAATGTTACAAATTAGCCTTCCTTTAATGTAACTTTAGAGAAATTTAGACATTTCATATTTATTTTGTTAATATATTATAAAGTTTTTTTTTTTTTTCCTTTACTGTTGTTTTTATGATGTGTTCTCATGGATCATTGNATGTTACAAATTAGCCTTCCTTTAATGTAACTTTAGAGAAATTTAGACATTTCATATTTATTTTGTTAATATGTTATAAAGTTTTGTTTTTTTTTTCCTTTACTGTTGTTTTTATGATGTGTTCTCATGGATCATTTAAATGTTTAAGCAATGTGCATTGCTAAATGTGTGATATTCGTGTGAATTAAGCTGCTTTATTTACTTATTTTTTTTAGCTGGTCAATTGATGCTAATTTGAACATGATTTAAAAAAAAATATTGGATTGAATAAATTTTAAGGCATTTACATGTATACCCTCCAATTCTTTTGTATTTACACATCTAACATAAGAAAATCACCATTTATATTTATACCATCTAAATCATTCATATCATATAAAAATAGCGCTAACATTTTAAAAGTGGAATGCACATTTTCGTGTATAGTTTAGCATGGCAAATATGTAAAAATTTAGGATTAGATGTTACATATGTAAATACAACAGGGTTTCTATATCAATTGTATAATATCATGTATTTTTAAAAATTTAGGTTTGATGACGTTCAAGCAAGTGTAACATAAAGTTATTTGATTAATAATGCAATATAAATATTATTTTTTTTTGGTAAAACGGTTGTGAGTGACTAGAATGTCCTTCATTTCTTTTATTTAACATCATGATATATGAACCAAAAAGCTACTTCAAAAGAGATATTCTTATGTTAAAGTTGATAAGGAGATGCATAAAAAATTTGAACAAAAAGCCACATCAAAAGAAATATTCTTATATGAAATTTATGATGCTAAAGTTTATTGTTGTGTTACACAAAATGACAAAAGAAAAAAAATGAGATTTACAGGACCTTTACATACACACCGCCCGGTCCCCCAGGTATATACATGTCTAAATCCCAAAAAATAACTTTCACAAGCATCAAAACCTCACTCTTTGTGCACTCACATCTTTAAAACCAAAACATCAATTTTTTACATGCATATTCAATACACTTGGTCATTTGTATGCTTATATCATCATATGTATTCAGACATATATGTGTGATCTTTCATTGATTTGAATTCTCATAACAATTTCTCGGTGCGCCTTTGCGAGGTAAATCGGGTCGTGGACGAGGTGTTGGGTGATTGCAAGTGGGCGAAATAAACAACATGAAACATCGCGTCGTGTCGGTGAACAATCTCTCTTTCCTACATAGCGGTATATGGAGCATCGAGCGGGGCTATATGGGGGGGTTTCGTAGGAATGAGTAATGAAGAAAATACATTTAAGTGTGAGGAGTATTGCACATTCTGACCCATATGTCAAGGATTGGCATTACTTCCCCTAACATCTAGTAAAAAATTATTTCTTGCAGTCGTGGTTACTTGGTAGTCCTAGAGCGTCTGCGTGACTGACTCACTTCTCAAAATATACACATATAATATCAAAATGTACTTTCAAATGAAACTTTTATTTTGCTTGCCAAAAAAGTTTACGATCTTTGCATTAACTCATATGTCAGGCACATAAGTCAGGTTGGGGATTGCCATCCCATGAGTGTTTCGTGGGTAACATTTTACCCTATGTTTGGCCTCACATACATGGTGTCGATGGTTTCTTACAGAGTCCCTATGGAAAAAGTGCAATTCTGAGCTCCCCTGTCACCAAAACTCTTATACCCCGCCCTGATGCTCCATATATGTGCCAACTAATCCCTTTAAACCCGCGCTAGCGTCTTCTAGTTGCTATTGGTTTGTTAGAATGTTTATATATTTTATATGTGATACTAACCCTCACAACAGCAGTAGTAGACACGCCAGATATGCAAATTCATTTAAATTTACTACATTTTTTAATGTTTTTTCGTTACTGCACTTCTCGCTTCATGCCTTTACTATATTTTTATTATTTTTTTGTTTCTTTATTTGCTTATAAAGCTTGCAAACCCTCAAGAATAGGGAACTATAGGACGCCTGTTTATGAGGTACACTACATCAGGCCACGAAACCCAACAATAATTACATATGCAAATACAAAACATAAACCCTAAATCTGAAACTGCCACGTCGCGGATCTTAGAGCAAACTTTGTGGCCAGCACAACGAGGAAGCAAGCAGACGAAGGGCGACGATCAAGGTACAATAAGAAGCAGATCAACTCCAGCAGGACAAAACGTGAAACAAAACTACATCAACTAAACCCTTCTTTAGTCTGAACAACAACAAACCCATAGAATTTTGAGGTAGTATGCCTAGTGCGACATAAATCCTCACATTAATTTTAGGCTTTTGCACAACTATGTTGTGCATCATAAGTCCTAACTCTCTTAGGATTCTGAGGATATCATTTGGTACGACGTAAATCCTCTCATCTTCTTAGGCTATATGCACAATCGGATATCGTGAAAATATAAGTCCTAAATACTAAAATATATTGCAAGATTGAAACACTAAATAATATCACTTCTAAGAAATAAAGCCAAACCATAGGATAATTTGGGAAGTCATCGAGGCTTGCCTCGGGTCCGTGGCATCCCCTACTTTTCACTCCTTTGAACTCCTAAAATAATTTTTCATATTTTGAGTCATTCCCTTTTGACTTTCCCATGTCCAGCCTTGTAAATCTAAACTTTGAAATCTTGAAGACAAAACCATTGATCTTAATCGATAGTTTTCATAAGTGAATCTGGTCATTTAAGATATAATTAATTATAGGAATTTGCCTCCATAGGGAACTAAAAACTCGGGTGAAATAAACCCTATATAATCTTTATATTAGGTAGGGAAACTTGTCAGACATACATAAAAGTTTTGCAGACCAAACAGATGTCATATATTATTTCGTTTATATAATCAAGTGTGTTGTCAAGTGATGTACTTACCTTTCAAGGTGACATATCACTCGTAGTGTTGTGCTTGGTTACTTNATATATATATATATATATATATATCACTTCATAAAACTTACAAATTAGCAACTCGTGGCTCCCTATTCGTTAATATAAAATGAGGTTACAAAAGAGGGGAGGGAAAGAAGATCCTCACTAAAAACAAAAGAAATACATGGTGTCCTAGGGGTCCCTCTTTCAGCATTACAACTCCACACAAAAAAAAGACAAAAAGAGAAGCAAAAGGATATAATATCCCCAAAATTACATGTATCCCAACAAAAATTACACCAATCCAATAAAGTATAGTTGATATTAACATGCAAAAAATAGTGCAAAAACAAATGTGAGAGTTGTAAGGCCAAAAAGTCCTCATCCAAAGTAGCCGAGATCCGAACCGAGAGAAACTGCTTGCAGGGCATCACCTGAGAGAAGGACCTGTAGATAAATTCAAAAGCAAAAGCAAAATGGTTTTGTTGGCAGTGGATTAAAGGAGAAAGCCGTAAAAACCAAGCCTCATTGTTGTTATGGAGAAAATAAAACTGAGGCGTCCCTGATACAAGAAGAGCATAAGAAATCAAACTTTTTGAAAGGCAGTGCAGAGATAGTAATAAAATGGTGTCATGGGCCTCCAAATTCTGCAAGGAAGTGTGTAGTAAAAGGTGCAACCACTGAGTTTGCTCAGGGTATAGAGTGTTCCTGCAATGATATATCACCCAAGCAATAGATGCTCTACCAACAAACTCAAAATCAATATAAAAAATAGTGGGAGTTGCAACAATTAACTCCTAATTCCATACCAGTTAGCCAAGCCAATCTTTCATAATAAAACCATATGCCAAAACCGAAAGGCTAGAGACCAAAATAAGGAACTTGAAGTTCACTGTAGTCAGATTAAGCATCCCGTGTTCACCATATTCCTCTTCAAAAGGAATGGTAAAATCAAACATAAAAGCATGAAAAAGAGGTATTTAGGTAGAGAGAGTGAGGCTCAAAATTGTGTGGCCAGTAATAAAAAACCAGCTGTCCTTTACTAGCTCAAAATATAGCAAGTCATTGAATTTCCCAACAACAGTAACCATAGAGCAAGTATACTATATTCCAGTGTTCCTGCAATGATAAATCATCCAAGGAATAGTTGCTCTACTACTAATCTCAATATTAAAAATAGTGGAAGTCTCAACAACTAACTCCCAATTCCAAACATGCCAGCCAAGCCAACCCTTCATAATAAAACCGTAAGATAAAACCAAAAGGCTAGAGACCAAAACAAAGAACTTGAAGTTCACTTTAAATAGAGTAAGCATCTTATAATCACCGCTTTTCTCCTCAAAAGGAATAGTGAAGCCAGGAAAAAAAGAATTAAGAAGAGCTAGTAAAGTAGACAGAGTGTGGGTCCAAATTGTGGGGCTAGTAATAAGAAACCATCTGCACTTAATGGGCTCAAAGTATAGCAAGTCAGTGAGATTTCCAACAACAGTAACCATAAAGCAAGTATAGCATACAACCGAGTTCCTGCAGTGATAAGAAAACCAGGCAATAGGATCACTATTTTTAAATTCAATCAAACCAACAGATAGAAACTCATCAGCAAGCTTCCAAATCCAAATAAACCAGTCCATCATTGCAAAATTGTAAGCCAAAATTGAGATGCTGAAAGTTGAGAAAGGAAGAGGCAATATTACCAACTAGCATGTTTTGAAGCCAAAATTTGGAAAGCCAATCAGCAAGGCTATTCCCTTCTCGATGTATGAAGCTATATTGTAAATGAAGGTGATGTGTATGTATAAGATGTAATATATGTTTCATCAAAATTTTAATATGCCAATCAGGAGTTAAATGTCCAACTAATATGTTAAATAACCTTTGGAATCTCTTTCCAAGATCAACCTAGAAAGGTTAAGCGAAACAACAACTTATAGAGCCGCAAGAACTGCTTTGGCCTCAGCTTCCAAAGGTATGTAAGCAATGCAAGGGGAGGCAAAAAAGACCAAACATTTACCATTGGTGTCCCAAAAGAGACAACCCATACCAGTAGCATTATTATTATAGCTTCCATCAATGTTAACCTTAATCCAACCAGGAGAGGGTGACGACCAACTAATTAAGGTTAGTTTTTGGTCTCTCCGAGTAGAGAGGGTATAGCTAGAAGCAGAGCAAGAGGCACCAACTGCCCCCATAAATTTAAAATAGTGAGCCAAAGTGAAGGAAACAGTGGTAAAAACAGTAGATCCAACACCTTGATATTTATGGCTATTTCTAGCCATCCATATGAATCACAGAGTGGTTATATGAAAGTAGAGCAATTTATTGTGAAAAAGAAAAACTTCATTCTAAGTATAAAGAATAATTTAAAAGTTAAGAGGAGAAGACCGAGTAATACAAAAAAAACTTCCAACCCTTTCCCAAACCTATCGAGCAAATTGGTAAGAAAGAAAACATGTTGAAGAGACTCAGCCTCTTTCTTACAAATATAACAATAAGAAGTCATCCTCAACCCTTTCATTTTCAAAATATCATCAAGAGGGAGCAAATTTTTTAGGAATATCCAAAGAAAGAAAGCAATAAAAGGAGAAAGATATTTATGCCATATGTAAGGGCTCCACTTCTATTTTTGAAAGGTGTAAGTGTGATAATATAGCATTTTAGTAATAGATGTTTGTGAATTAAATTTCCACATAGGTAAATCTTTAGTGGCAGTAGAGATAGGAATTTTAGCAATAAAGTAAGCCTCCTCCTTAACCAAAGAAATAAGCTTAGGCAAATCTCAGGTTCCATCCAACCACAGATCAGGAATAGTGAGGTTTGTATCAATGATGGAGTGTGATGAATTAGTCAAATTAGAGGTACCCCAATAATCATGCCAATAAGAGACTTTACCATCCCTCACATCACAAATAAATGAAATGAGAAGTCACAACTCTAGCAAGAGTAATTGCTTTCTAAATTTTAGAGTCTCCAATCTTTCTAAGAACCGTGGAGGGATGTTGAGAATTACAATATTTATGAAACATAAATTGAGCCCAAAGGGACTCCGACATGAAATTTGAACCAAAGCTTGCACATATTGATATCTATAGTTTGTTGCAAAGTTTTAACACCTAGACCCCCAGAGGTAATATGTGTACTAATATAACGCCATTTGGTCCAGATTTTAGAAGAATGAGAGCCACTCCAGAGAAACTTATTAAAAAGTGTTTAAAGTTGTTTTTGAGTGTTTTTTTTTGTTTTGAGAACTTGCACGGCATAGAGAGGAAGAGCATAAAGCACACTTTTCATTAAGGTGAACCTGCCACCATTAGACAAAAAATTGTTTCTCTAATCATTTAACTTGGATTTCACCTTTTCAATAATTTCATCCATCTACACTTGTTTCCTTCTTCCTCTAAGAATGTTCACCCCAAGGTATTTGAGGGGTAAGTTAGCAATCTTACAATTGGTAAAATTAGAAGCCCAATTTTGAATGCTTTGATGAACAACTTTGTCAAAATAAAGAGAACACTTAGCCAGGTTAAAAGTAACACAAGAAGTTTGTTGAAAATTCTTCAAGAGGAGCATAGTGGCTTTAATAGCAAACTTGCTAACATTGGAAAAAAGAATAGCATCATCAGCACAGGCAAGGTGATTGACCAAGGTTTTGGATATGAGCATATTACAAATGAGGATGAAGACCATGTAAATTGTTAACAATCCTAGATAGGTAATCAAAAGTGATGATGAGGATGGTTCGAGAAAGAGGGTCACCCAGTTTTATGCCCCTATAAACAGAAAAGAAACCGTGAGCATGGCCATTGATAAGAACACAATAGTAATTATTAGCAAGCCATCTCTTGATAATCGAACTGAAACTATGGTGAAAGAATTTAGCCTATGATCCCGATAATTTTCTTATATGTAGAATTTCAGAAGTTGACACCACTACTTGAAGATTTTAATCTCCAGTAATGATACCAAAAACTTGATCCTAAGCAAAGTAAGATTTCAATTATATTTCTAGGGATTCTACGCAAGTATACATATCATTATCAAGTAATATAGAGCTTTCTAATTAAACCCCAAATATCAATCCCACGGAGATTGAGGTTAATCACGGTGGCTTTAAAGAGAAGTTCTAGTCTAGAATAACATGCCCTAACTTGGAAGGTCGATAAAAGTTTGGTTTTGATTATATCCTACAAATATCACTACAATACTACTTCTACTCTTGAACTAAAATACCTAGTGAAAATCAGAAAGTGGGGTTTAATATATCAAAAGAACTCTTTCTCAGGCAATGAAATTAGTGACATGTGTAAAAGAAAAATAAGTAGTGAGAGAGATTATGACAAATAGGAATAATTATATTCTTTACCCTTACTAGAGATGCTATAAAGAATATTACTTAATCTAAAGTTTGAATAGTTCTCAAGACGGGCTAGGCAAGGAAGATGCTAGCTCTCACTCTAGAGTTCCCTCTTATCCCTTCACCTGGAGGCTAACATCTCGCATCAAAACCTAAAACAATAAACCAAACTAGGGGGATTTAGCCTTTCACTCTAAAATACTCTAATTCTACACCCATTAAAGATTATTTTCATATTTATTTGCACTCAATCATATGGACTACATTCTCATCCATACAATCTCATGTGATTTTACCATAGTTGATTGAGACAACACCATCCCAGATCTTACATGTTCTCACAACAAATTTTAACATGCAAGTTGATCAAGTTAACATGTAAATGAAGAACAAAGTAAAATCATCACAATATATTCTCACTCTACTCAATTCTATATCCTACGCATGCATACTAACTCATTACAAGAGGGAAGAGTAAAGAAAACTACTCACTACACATGGAGAAATAACTAGAACTTTTCATTGAAAAAAACTTTGAAACCATAAAAACAAAGTACTAAATTCAAATCAAAATACAATGAAAATACTTATCTCTGATATAAATCAAACTCTCCTTGTATAGCAAAAGAAATTTCCATACAATCCTCTCCAAGAACAAAGTGAAAAGAAATGAAAAAATCTCTCACTCTCTCTCTTTCTTTCTCACCTTGCCGCCTCACTTGGGGCTCACGCCCAAGCCTTCTTCTCTTCTTCTAATTAATTCAGGAGTCTAAGAGATGTTTTGAAAAAATATTTCCAAGCCTTTTTAATAATTTCTCAAGAGATGCTTAAGTGTCTCTTCAAAACTGTCCAGATTCAATGAATCTTCCAAATGGAGCCTTAATCGCCTCTTAAAACCTCCATTCAATGAATATTCTTCTCTTAACTACCTAAAATTCTTCTAGAAAGTCCATTTTATCAATTCTAATGAATTCCCCAAGAGATGCACGAAGCAACGCTTCAAAAATCATCTAAATTTGACATATGTTGAAGAAGTTTTGTTGAAAACCGTCACCGGCGCCTAAGCGCCGATTCTGGGGCGCTTAAGCGCCCCCTCTCTATTTGGTGGAGCCTAAGCACCATTTTGGGTGCTTAAGCCCCGGGCACATGCACTTAAGTGTCCGATTTAGGTCCCCATGGCTCCGGTGTGCCCCAATTTGACCCGATTTGCTTCGTTTTGATCCATTTTTGTTCCTTTTGCTCTAATCACTCCAAATTGTTCAATTTAATGTACCTACAACCAAAAACACAAGAAAACATACCCTTAAAGTGCAATATTATTATAAAATAAAGCATAAAAATAGCAAAATTTTTAGGCGTATCAAAATCCCTCAAACTTAAACATTATTTGTCCTCAAGTAATACTACATTTTAAAAATAATTTATGTAAATTAAAGTTTATGAGTCATCCTTTGTAATTGCTAAAATTTTGTTCTAAAAATGTGATAGTTCAAATTAGAAGTTCTTCTAGTGAATCAGACTAGCCCAAGGTCTAAATTATATATCATCAAACTTGGGAATTTGTTTTCCTATCTAATTCAGAAATATATGCAGATTTTTCAAACTTCGGATTCTATGAACTTTACTTTCTAGACTTAAGAACTCTCTTAAAAATATTTTTTACTAATATAAGTATAAAAAGCATGCTTAGAATTGTTCTAAGTTCTTTACTCTAGAAAGACTCAAGTGAAACTAATTTTTTATTATGACCTCTTCTCAAGCTTCTCCTCACCTTTTTTTTTT
>JXCR01139830.1:68160-80697 GCA_002079205.1 Phalaenopsis hybrid cultivar | reverse complement strand
TCTCGCAGAAATTGCTTAAATGCGGCAAAAATGCAGGTAACCCATGCTTCCACTTTGTTTTTGAACTGGTATAACTTCAAATTGAGTATGTTTTATATAATCATCGATTTATCATGCAAAAGTTTTATCGTTTTATTTCCCTCTTATCTGCTTATNCAATTATTTTTCTTTTAGTCGGTGTTTTGAGAGGAATGAAAATTAGTCTTCTCATTTTTAACTGAGTCGAACAAAAAGAAAAGAAGTGAAGCGTTGTGATTAATATCACATGTATACCGTTTTTGGATTAAGTGCTTCAAATAATATAGCTAATTTTTAATTTTGATAAGATAACAGTCTATTTTCTGTTTTTTGCTAATTATTTAAATTAACTGACATTTTAATTGATATTCATTGTCTAATTATCTTATCTAAATAGTTCTATATTAAGCTTTATTAAATCTTAATTAGTTTATATTTTGCTAAAATTAAATAAAAAAATGAATTAAAAACTTATTATTGTTACTGGCTAATTAAGAAATTAATTGCATCTGAGTTAGTTTTTTTGAAAATTAGTTAATCCTCAAGAAGAATGACGAGTAAGCTAGGATTGAGGAATTAACTTATGTTCTTTCATCAAAGCAAGGGTACTTCAGCTATTACAAGACATTTACTCTCACTAATCTATTTCTCTCTAATTTATGCTTATTTTGGGAGAGGAATCAGCTCCTCTTTATTGTNCGCAATGGAGAAAAAGGATTCATGTGGCCGACCCCACGTAGTGGGATTAAGGCTTTGTTGTTGTTGTTGGTGTTTGATCTCTTTTGTTCTTATTTAACTGCCCAGCATTGGGTTGACGCTGCCTTAACATAAAGTTAGGCTTGTACTTTTTCCTAACACCTCCCTCTATGCATCACATCTAATTATTTCATCAAATTGATTTTAATGATGATACATTCAAATATGAGAAATGAGATTTTAACTAAAAGGATACATGAAAAATTATAGCTGATTTTGCAAAAGAAAAATATTGGTCTAAATAACTCATTTGGATTGTCAGTATAATTTATTAAGTTCTAAAATAAGGCAGCCGTTTATCTTCAGCATGGTATACAGAGATGAATTGGAACATTGTACGCTGAGAAGTTCTTTAACATTCTTGTGTTTTTTAATTAATGTCACATAATACTTAAATCCTCTTTAAAAATTAAGGATTGCTATGAACCCCATTGCAGGCTCTTAAGACAAATGATAGTTAGGGCCGCTGAAACTGGTTGAATTCCTTGTTCAATGCTGTATATGTGCCTTTTTTTTTTTGCTTCTGCCTTCCTTGAAATAGGATGATAATTAAAAAGAAATAATATTGTTAATAATTATGTCATCTTAAATTCCTTTTGCAGGGGCACCCGCAGCTTCAAGAAAAAGAGAAAGAAAAGCTCTGCCAAGCCATAAATTTTGGGAAGCTTTCAACCGATGCATGCATCCATGCATCGCAGAATGAGAGCCTTCCACTTAGGGCCGTCCTCCAGGTCCTGTTTTTTGAGCAACAACAACTCCGTTCCACCCTTTCCAAATTAAATCTCATTACAGAGAATGAAAATAATGTGGCCTCAAATGTAAATGAAATTTTTGAAGAGTTTACAGAAAGAGAAGGCTGGGTTTCTGTTGCAAGGGAGAACCAATACCTGAGAGTAGACATGGAACGCATACAATCTAAGGTCAGAGAGCTGGAAAATCAGTTTATGATCATTAAGAAAGATATGAGGAAGTTCTCCAGACGCAGCATATCCAGATAACTCGTTCTAAGCCTTTAAATGCATATAGAGACAACAAATCAGAAAGCAAATTCGCTGGAAGTTTGGGCCAGCCTCAGATCATCATCAGACATCTAATGCCTTTCTTGATTATACAGATTCTTAAGCTCTGATGGAAGCATTTAAGGCAACCTCTCAGTTTTGAAAGGTAGATTGTTTAAATTCTAGTAAAATATGGAACTCTTTGAAGGCCAGGTGTTTAGTTTTATCAGATTGTGGAAATGTTTCAGTTTTTCACAGATTTTGGAATCACTAAGTGCCAGTCTTGATCTAGATACTGGAATCGAAAGGTATGGATATACTTGGATAGAGTTAAGTGCCAAAATAAATAGTCCCATGCATATTTACATGAGGTCATTTTAGTCTCAGTCTATAAAATGTCAAGGTTGTCCCCGGACTTTATTAATATGGGCTAAAATAGTGGCAGAGGACTGTTTTAGCCCACATTAAAAGAGTCTGTGGACTAAATTGACCTCCCGACAAACCCTTTTCTCCTNTGAAGGCCAGGTGTTTAGTTTTATCAGATTGTGGAAATGTTTCAGTTTTTCACAGATTTTGGAATCACTAAGAAGTGCCAGTCTTGATCNCTCTCAGTTTTGAAAGGTAGATTGTTTAAATTCTAGTAAAATATGGAACTCTTTGAAGGCCAGGTGTTTAGTTTTATGGATATACTTGGATAGAGTTAAGTGCCAAAATAAATAGTCCCATACATATTTACATGAGGTCATTTTAGTCTCAGTCTATAAAATGTCAAGGTTGTCCCCGGACTTTATTAATATGGGCTAAAATAGTGGCAGAGGACTGTTTTAGCCCACATTAAAAGAGTCTGTGGACTAAATTGACCTCCCGACAAACCCTTTTCTCCCGGTTGATTAAACTAGAAATGTTTGGATGTGATGGATAGCAGTAGCAGTCATTCTTGTAGATCATAATCTCTTTTTCTGATGAGATAACAGTAGCAGTAGCCTTTTATAAACTTGAAGTATGTGTTTGTGACATTTACAAAATTCATGCTCAGGCCATCCCATGTATGGTTTGGAATTTGCAAGTGTTAGTATAAGCTAACATGTTCTCTTTTTATTTATTTTGTCGAGGCATTTACATACACACCATCCAATTCATATATATTTGCATTTCTAATACCTGAACCTTACTTTTTATATTTATACAACCCAAATCTTTCATATCACATTAAAAAAAAAACACGATTTTATATTTTATAAATTGAAATATGCCTTTTCATGCATATAGATATGATGGCATGTATTTAAAAATTGAACTTTAGGTGTTAGATTTGTAATTACATAGGAATTGAGTGGTATGTGTGTAAATATTCCTTTTTTTTTTCTAAATTCTTATATATTCTAAATTGTCCTCTTATACCAGTCATGCAATTTAGAAATAACTTGAAGACATAAAAAGATTGATAGGATGCAAAATCGTGTTTTTTAAAAAAATAAAATCATTAATAATGGAGATATTTATGCCATTTTATTTTTTTGAAAATTTTCATGAATATTGCCAATATACAAGACATTCTACTATCAATCTAGTTGGGTTTTAATATATACTGATTTATTAATGTTAGTGATAGGAATGAGATAATTTTAATATAGATAAAGGCAAACAAAATATTTTACCTCACCAACACAAAACGATACAATTTAAATATATAAAAGATAAACACCTATAATTTGAGATATTGACGATCTCTTTCAACTCTTAACTTTAGGTTTAAGACAACAATCAGACACATAATCTATAACTATAAACACATTAATCCTTATTTATATTGCACAATAATAACTAGTCTTATGCCTAAAATAAGTCGTCAAAATGTTTTGGCTTGCTTAGCATCAACTCAGTGGAGCACGGGGTGAACCGTGTCGTAGAGGAAACTTCTGTTGGATCAAGTCGTATGACTCCTACTCATAAACTAACTTGTGTCTAACTCTCATCGTCAGCACTTGATTGAAATAAATGATTAGTTGTTGACATTGCTTGAGGATTGCACCTAGCTTATAACCTGAAGCATCAATCTCTACAATAAATGATTGGTTGGAATTAGGTAACATCAGTATTGGTACACTCGTCATGACATTCTTCAACTTCTCAAAAATTGGAGTCTCAGCTTCGGATCCCTTATTGAAAGTTATCCTTTTTCAAATGCTCTGTCAACGGCCACATTGTAACCTTCCAGGAAATTCCAGCAGTATCATGTAAGTCCCATAAATCCTCTCAACCTCTTCAATGCCTTAGGTAGTGACCAATCCAACGTAATCGTCGTTTTAATTGGATTTGCCGACACCCCAAGTACCATTAGCATCTTCTTCAAATGATCAATGTGTTCTTCCAAGGATGACCATATATCATCTCAAATTTCTCTCTATAGTCCATGACACGCCCTTTCTGGACGCCAATGTAAATAATTGTTTGCCTAAATTCCTTCCCTCGTGGTTATGAAACGTTCCAACAACCAGCCTTTGAATTTTTCCCATGTTTTGATTGGCTGGCGTTGTTCTCTCCATTAATACCATGCTAGAAGGGCTGTTGCCATTATTTTTTTTTCTCTGTTGGTCTATTAACAACAAACTATCTATTCGCATGATAAACCCAACCATAGGATCAATATCTTCTGCTTACTTATGCGTGAATATTGACCAGTTGGGGATGGTTAGTTAGCTGAGCTTTTATACCGTTAACCGCAGCTGCTTTCTTCGGCTGTTTGATTTCTTTCTTTTTTGCTTTGGGCTGGTTTTATGTGGATTTGGTTCTGCAATTTTTTTTTTTTTTCTGCTGGGAGGGTTGATTAGAAAAATTTTCATTCATGTTATGCAACTGGGAAAATTGACATGAATGATCATGTTACCTGATGATATGCAAATGAATTGGAAAGAACAATTGGGATCACAATATGGTGCTCTTTATGGATTCAAGTTATTTATCTTCTGTAAAATATTTGAAATTTCTATAAAAACATTGTTGTAATTTTTCCAACTGGCTTGAGATCGACTTGTTCGAGCTCTCTCCGGTCGAGTTTATTGATCTGTGAGCTTGAGTTTGTCGAGGTGCGGCGTGGGCATAATTTTTTTTTATTAAAATGTTAAATTATGGTATGTTTGGCGAAGAGTTTTTGCTGCGTCTTCAAATATAACCCAAGTAACCATGGTTGAATCAACATGATTTGATCGATGGATTATTTAAATTGTTACCTTTGATGATAGAGATTTATCATAAAATGTTTTAAGTTACATGAACCATAGTGACTATGACTTATCTAATCTTGAAATTTTTATTATATTTTCAAATTACACCTCGGTTATCTCTCGTATGTTGCTTCCTCCATGTTGCCTGATGACACCAAAAAGACTTGAAAAGAACAACCGAGGGAAAAGCATGGTACACTTTTTTGGATGCAAGTTATTTATCTTCTCTGACATATTTGAAATCTCTATAAAAATATTGTTGTAATTTCATTTGTGTGCAAAACATTTTTTTCGCTATGCCACTGTTTTTCATTAGGAAGTACTGGGGTATAAATGTGGCAAGCCGGCTTGCTCGTTGTTTTGAGCTCGACTTGTTAACAAGCACATTAGTATTTTGATAAATGTCGCCAGCTGAGCTTGTATTTGAAAAACAAGCTGAGCTCGAGTTAGGCATAATTCGAGCTCAATTTGACTTGCTTAGACCTTGTGGCTGAATGCTTACATTTATTTAATTATTTTTTAGTTGGTTTGAAATTAAAAGAATATNTAAATCTTATCTTCTGCACTCAATTTATTGCTGCTATCATATTTCTCTTCCCACCACTGATTTCAAAAAATGCTAAATTGAAAAATGCTAAATTGATGATGTTGAATTCTTTTAAGTCGTAGGATCTCATATTTTTTAGCTCGTATAACTCGATAAATATCTTATTTTTAAGAGAAAAATACGAGTGAAGATGATGGATGTACTCTTAATGCTCGTGTGTCTCATTCTATATTTTTTTAGGATATCCGGATAACAAGAAAGACCCAGAAAAGCGGTTCATATTTCCCTATCACGATAGATCTTTTATACATGAGAAAATAAAATGTAATATTACACTCTGTGCAGTGCTATATCTTTCCACAGCGTCTTGATTAAAACATTATGACTCGGTAGTCGAGTGGCGTCATAAATAGGGATAGACATATGCACCTTGATGTAATGATGATCTTTTTAGATGGTTTATTTGCCCTAGACTAGTTCGATTATTTTGACAAGTTGGCTCAGCTCAACCACTTCGACCGTGTGGCCTTACATTGATTTGCAAATACAGGCCTTCTGGAGCCATGGATTATGATATCTTACTCAAGTACAAGCCTTCTCTAAATATGCATGGCCGTATGTAGGTATACAATTGCGCGTCAGATGTAAATGATAATCATCGTTGGCTGTATATTTTCTCTCTCTACAATCAATTAGCAATGAAGACCAACAACATCCAACCTTATCACCTTTCACCAATTGTTGTTTATCTTATATTTTAATTACTCTCGCAGAAGATTAAGCCTAAATTTCAATGTTTATGCTAATTAATTTTGTCAATACCTTAACCATTATGGATTTTACATACAAACCCCAAAGTTCTCATATATTTACATATCTAACATTTACATGTGAAACACAACTTTTGATGCATATTTTTCTAATACTAAATATTATAAAGATAAAAAGCATGCAAATTTGACAATTAACTCAAATAAATAAATCTTATGGGCTTATTTTTAAATGCCAAGACTCCATTTTGAATTGTAGCAAAAAGTCAATCGGCTAATTCCGTTATAGAAAGTCAATATATTATTTCCATTAAACGCGGACTATAGTGNCTCAAATAAATAAATCTTATGGGCTTATTTTTAAATGCCAAGATTCCATTTTGAATTGTAGCAAAAAGTCAAATCGGCTAATTCCGTTATAGAAAGTCAATATATTATTTCCATTAAACGCGGACTATAGTTGTAATTTATAGGTATTAAATTTATTACTATTTTCAGATTTTGAATCTACTATTCCCCATGGCCGCTTTATGAGGGTTATATTTGTAATTTCACTATTTTTAATTTGAGCGGTCTTCGTCTTCCATTCCGAGAGAAAACGCCCCCTTGCTGTCAATCATGCATGCCCTTTAATTCCTCTTCACTGTTTCTTTTGCTGGGAGCCGATTTCCCGTCGGCGGCCGACATTTTCCCATCCTCTTTCGGCGGAGGCTTAGCCGGAATTTTAGATAATTGGGAAACGATATCTGCCAGCCGGGGCATCCCGTTGGAGAGCGGTAACTCCCGCAGAGAGTGGCAATCAGCGGAATTACTTAGGTTCATGATACTCCTAATTCGAGGCATTTGCTTTTTTAGTCATGCATCTTATGTAAACCATGGCGCTCACTGTATCCGTCATTTCTGGAACCGGTGCGAATACTGCCCTAATCAATTTAATCGTTTTCAGGTGTATGCTTTCTAGGCCATCCATTGTACAATAAGGGATTGCTTCTTTTCCTTAGCTCATTCTTATGGCCGGCCAGTGCTCTTCTCGAACACTCACATGTTTATTAGGAATTCTGAGAGCTTCTTGCTGGAGCCATTTCGTTTTTGTTTTTGCGGGTATGGTTGGGAATGTGCGAATTCTCTGGTATTTGCTTGCCGTTTTCTTTTATTTTTTAGCATTTGGAATCTGGTATTCATAGAGCGGGACGAATTTTGTTTTGTTTTTGTTTTAACAAGATCATGATGTTGAAGGTAATGCCGAGCCTGGCCATGAAGGCAAGTTTTATGAGGGATTTTGATTTTCCTACATAGTTTTTTTTTGTTCTTTTGAATCTTCTTCTTCTCCGAGCATTCAGTATTTTAAATCTACTGGAAGAAATGGATTTGAAATCCAAGGACGGGTTCATTTTTTCTTAAATTTATAGTGGTCATTGTCATCAGTGAATATAAGTGTAGATTTTTTATTGCTATATTATAAAAATGGCTAATTTTCTTCGTAGTTATTTTATACCATTAACAATTTAAAACCTCCGGTGCTTGCTGCTTGAATTTCAGAAACTTTTATGTTTCTTAAGATAATAAAGTAAAAAATGACAAAAGGAAGTGGCTTGTATTTGTATGTTCCAGAATTGGAATGAATTTAACAATCATGCATCATATGTTCTGGTTTGCAACGTGTTTATGGAAAGCAAAGATGGAATAGAAAATATGCATATGGAAAACATTAAACGTGTACAGCATTCCTATACTGATCTTAGCAAATTAAGAATAAGGAGAAAAATTTCTATATATAGAAAATTTTGACATGGATAATCCAATGTAATTCAAACCTAGATAAATTCTAATAAGTTGATAAAATCTATGGCTTTCACTCTTTTATTTTTTTTCATTTATTTATTTCAAGGTAAAATTAACAGTACATTATCTAATTTTTATCAATATATCTTCAAATAACTTTTTTGTTAATAGTCAGATTTGAATTGCACTCAATTTGAGTGTTGAGGTAAGAGGTGAGGGGGATATAGATGGAGAGAAAATATGCAATTATTTTTCTTTTAGTCGGTGTTTTGAGAGGAATGAAAATTAGTCTTCTCATTTTTAACTGAGTCGAACGAAAAGAAAAGAAGTGAAGCGTTGTGATTAATATCACATGTATACCGTTTTTGGATTAAGTGCTTCAAATAATATAGCTAATTTTTAATTTTGATAAGATAACAGTCTATTTTCTGTTTTTTGCTAATTATTTAAATTAACTGACATTTTAATTGATATTCTTTGTCTAATTATCTTATGTAGTTCTATATTAAGCTTTATTAAATCTTAATTAGTTTATATTTAGCTAAAATTAAACAAAAAAAATGAATTAAAAACTTATTATTGTTACTGGCTAATTAAGAAATTAATTGCATCTGAGTTAGTTTTTTTTAAAATTAGTTAATCCTCAAGAAGAATGACGAGTAAGCTTGGATTGAGGAATTAACTTATGTTCTTTCATCAAAGCAAGGGTACTTCAGCTATTACAAGACATTTACTCTCACTAATCTATTTCTCTCTAATTTATGCTTATTTTGGGAGAGGAATCAGCTCCTCTTTATTGCACTTTCCTCTCTTTTATTCTCTTTTCTTCTTATCTCAAGCTCCTAATCAAGAGAAAGCAACAAATTTCCTTGCAAATCTCTTCTCTTCTCCAAATTTGGACGAACAATTACAGTATAAACTAAATAAAAGATAGCTTTATTGCGGAAAGTAAAAAACGTAAAATGAAATGAAAGCTAGAAATAAGCCAAAAACACTGCATTAGTCTATGAAAGGTTAGAATAATCTCTAGATGTTTTTAAAGCATGTCTTGTACTCTTTAGTCTGTATTTTTAATGTTCCATAGTTTGTTTGTCCTTCTCTATCCATAATATATTTTATCAATCTCTTTAACTAGTTCATTTTTCAGTTGGAGGTGGTCCGGAAGGCATTATCCATTGAAGATTTATTTTGTTTTTCATCACCCTTCAAGCTTAACGTTGTGTCATCATGAAGAAACAAGCTGCAGCAATTCCTAGTTATGGGAAGACCACAGGTCCTGTAACACGAGCTAAAGCTGGCACATTAGCTTCTCATGGCAGGATAGCGCTGGCCAGACCACCGCTAAAATCAGATAAAAAGGAAAGATTGATTGGAAGAAGAAAGAGGGTGGAATCAGATGAGAACAGTTGTGCTATGCCTTGTGTTTCAGTTTCACAGAACAACAAAAGAGAAGTGCTTAAGGATATCTCAGATTTATGCTGTGGGAATTCTCGCAGAAATTGCTTAAATGCGGCAAAAATGCAGGTAACCCATGCTTCCACTTTGTTTTTAAACTGGTATAACTTCAAATTGAGTATTTTTTATATAATCATGGATTTATCATGCAAAAGTTTTATCGTTTTATTTCCCTCTTATCTGCTTAAATGTGGATTTTGGTCTTTTTTAATTTTTCTGTTCAGATCAAGGCTTGCACACAGCAAGCCATCTCAGGACAATCTAAAGCTAGAACAATGTCTAACTACAAATGGCTAAAAAATTCCCCTGACGCTTCTGCCAATAGCATGCTATCTCTTGATGACGTTAACAATGGAAAAGAAGAACTGCAGAATGTGAAGATTTTTGAACGAAAAGATAGCACCGGTTCAATTTGCACGAATGGCAGTCTGTTCCCCGAGACCTCATTTCCTGCAGTAATGGTGGAGGGAAATAGATTAGGAGAAAACCGCAAGAAAGATAACGGTTAGCACTCTTTGGGTGTCTAGTAGATGTGCTAATTTTAGTGGTTACATGATTAACCTGAACACGGCTTTCTTGATTTTACTTTTAATTTGATAGTTTATTAGTTAATTGAAGCATCTTTTAAGTCATTGCAACATTGATGTGTTAGTCTAAATGATTGGCCTGAACATTATAGTAATGATTGATTTTCGTTTCAATTTGATTTTTTTATCTTTATTAATACTTATAAAAGCCTAATGTGTACGTGCCATACTTGCTTTTTGGTTTATTTCACAGTGGTTCTTCTCACATTAATAATTCTTTGAAATTCTGAATGTAGTTAAAGGCACTCTTTCTGATGATCCAGACAGCTTAAGTTGCTCGGGAGTTCAAAATATTGATTCTGACAATTCAAACCCTCAAATGTGCAGCCTCTATGCCAATGCTATTCATTATAATCTTCGTACCGCTGAGGTGATATATATTTCTTCTTTCCTTTGAAATGACAAAATGAATTTGTTACTATCATGTGATCCTTTTTGTCCAAAGTGAAGGCCTTTTAGAAACAATTTATGGACTTTTTTATCGAGTTAATTTTGATTGTTAAATTCTATTACAATTGCATGTTTTTTGTTCAGCCCAACTCGTGATTCACTATATGAGTTTTTTTCCCCCTCAGCTTATCCAGAGACCTTCTTCAAATTTTTTGGAAACTGTGCAGCGAGATATCACTCAGAGAATGAGAGGCATCTTAATTGACTGGCTGGTTGAGGTATTTTGTAGTTTGTTTGATGAGGTCTATATTTTTTTCAAAGCTTGTATAGCGTACAATGAGTTTGCATACCTTTATTGCATTTTTAAGATGCTCGCATTGCATGTTTAACATGCTAACGCTTTAATTTCCACATATAGGTGTTAACTAAATCTAAATTTGTTTTGAACATTGGGCTTAAGTAAGCTTACGTTGGCACTAAGAGATCAAGCAGTACACAAAGGAGAACACTGAATTTTATAATTCAGCTTAAACAAGCCCACATCAACAAGAGAGGAGAACAGATCCAATTGCAATTAAAAAAATCACAATCACTATGCATAACTAAAGAACATTTACTAACACTTATCAAGATAATTAATAAAACTTAACTTTGAACAAAGAAGGGCATGAAACAAATGTTAGAAAATTACCTACTTCAAAAGTTTCTGAGAAAAGTATGAACATTACTTTAAGATGTTTGTTCAAACTCCTGAAAATGAACTTGTTATTATTTATATCTACTTCTCTCCTCTCTTTCTTCTAAATTTCTTTTTAAATCCTTACAAAACACCCAAGATTGCCTCTGCTTCTGTATCAATTTAAGCTTTCATGCATCAACTTATATAGTTACCAACTCAATGCAAAACCACCTTACTCGTTTTCAAGCTTTTACACAATAAACTTGATACTTAGATCATCATGTAATTCATGCATAAATACTAAGACGATGCTGAACAAATTCCCTGATCCATTTTATTTTAAAGATTTTATGAAAAAATCTTCGAACATTACATGTCATATTTTTCATGCAAGACATTGAGTCGATACCTAACAAATCTCTCCATTGACTTAATATTATAGCAAAAGCCATATCTACTTTGTGACTCATCACCCCTTTGCCTTGAATGGTTCAATGTTACGATTTGGTACTGGAAATGACTGTAACACTTGATTGATCTTCTTGTCTCTTAAGGTCTTCTCCTTCATTTATGCCTTTATTTGCTTTTTAGCACTTTTTGTAGTTTGGAAGCTATCTTTCCTCTGCTCCAAATCGTGTTCCTGCGCAAAGTTATCGAATCTAAGACATCAACGCTCAATGTTGCACTTTGCATCATAAAAAGTCTACTAGCTTATTTTCCTACAGGACAACCAAAGCAACCTTATAAATCATAAGGGTACTACCATCACTAGAAGACTTATGTTTTGCAATGAGAGCACTTAAGAA
Source organism: Phalaenopsis hybrid cultivar (assembly GCA_002079205.1). Taxonomy (NCBI): domain Eukaryota; kingdom Viridiplantae; phylum Streptophyta; class Magnoliopsida; order Asparagales; family Orchidaceae; genus Phalaenopsis; species Phalaenopsis hybrid cultivar. The sequence continues at coordinate 68,685 of JXCR01139830.1, read as the reverse complement.
TATTAGATTTTTTTATTTTATTTGGTAGATATGTCACTCTAGGTAGTGATATATTCACACTATCATGTGCCCTTCAGTGTTAGAACCTCTACTTTTGCACCCAAATTTGCTTTCTATCTGAACGGAACTTCTAGAACTTGGCTCATATACCGAAAAATTCTCCAAAANACTAAATCTAAATTTGTTTTGAACATTGGGCTTAAGTAAGCTTACGTTGGCACTAAGAGATCAAGCAGTACAAAAAGGAGAGCACTGAATTTTTATAATTCAGCTTAAACAAGCCCACATCAACAAGAGAGGAGAACAGATCCAATTGCTATTAAAAAAATCACAATCACTATGCATAACTAAAGAAAATTTACTAACACTTATCAAGATAATTAATAAAACTTAACTTTGAACAAAGAAGGGCATTAAACAAATGTTAGAAAATTACCTACTTCAAAAGTTTCTGAGAAAAGTATGAACATTTCTTTAAGATGTTTGTTCAAACTCCTGAAAATGAACTTGTTATTATTTATACCT